>PVJI01016266.1:0-38144 GCA_004026765.1 Micronycteris hirsuta
GTCATGTAATAATTATCACCTCTAACAAATATCAGAGGATATAAATGCAGACAGAAAATTATGTAGTGCTATTCAAATAAAACTATTTGTTCTGAAAAGCCAATTTTAATGGGAGGACCAATGAAAATTTATATTATCAAATAAATAGGACACTGATGGAAAGCAAATTTGGTATGAACTTACACTATGAGATGCTATCATACAAAACTGATGACATCTTTTGGAATCTGTTAAAAGCCACAACATAAGCAATAGAGGGAATTGGAAGTCTCTTCAAATATCTACTCTGGTTAGTGATGAGGATATCTCCTGGAGAGTATTCAATATTTAGGAATGACAATTATTTTTTGTAAGCAAAATAAACACTCTCCTCTGTTGCCAGATATTAGCAAGAAACATAGCAGGCAAAGGGCAAGGTGAAGAGTAAAAAGCAAAAGAGAATTTATGCTAAGTTAAAAAATGCTGAGTATACTTGTTTTTAATTGCAGCAAGAAGACACTAATTAGACTTGCATTTGATGTTGAAAGCCACAACCTTCTCTGTGATTTTTGCAAACTCATTTTTAAATGAAAATATAGGAAACTAAGAAAGTAATTTGATTAAAACTCTTTGCTTTAGACATTGGTAATTACCACAATGTTTCTTATTTCAGTTTCTTTGAATATTAGTTATCTATTTAATATTATGATGCCTGTAACTGACATACCTAAGTCCTGGAAGTTGGTAAGGTAACATACTTATCCTTATTATTTACTGAGGTATGAATTAAACATATGTATAAAAGATGCTTCACACAGTCATGGAAATGTTAATTAAATTGATAAGTATAAAAACACTTCTTTTGAGAAACTTTTAATTTAAGCATTTAGAATATATTATACATTAGTAGATTCTGAATTATGCATTTTTGAGTAGATTCCCTCCTAGAGTTATTAAATAGGTGTCTGTTTTTCTAATTAAGTAATTTAACACAAACTTGAAATGGAATAAGGTAATATTAAAGGATTATTTATAGCCCTGGCTGGTGTGGCTCAGTGGATTGAGTGCCAGCCTGCAAACCAAAAGGTCACTGGTTTGACTCCCAGTCAGAGCACATACCTGGGTTGTGTGCCAGGCTGGGGAGCATGTAAGAGGCAAGTGATCTGTGTTTGTTTCTCTTATACATCGAGGTTTCTTTCCCTCTTTTTCTCCCTCCCTTCCCTCTCTCTACAAATAAATAAAACCTTAAAAAACAATTACTGATAGAAAGATAACACATAAGGTCAAAGGATGATGAACCTGCCAAAAGAAAGCTATGGAGATCGTGCTGCTGGACGTCCTGTTGGTGGGAGCACACGTGGGCTGTTGTCTTCACCTGTGAAGGCTGTGCCTTTGAGGGAGAGGAGATAAAGCAGCACTGGGAGAGGATTTGAAACCATGATATTGCAGCCAGTTTTGAAAGTCATGGAGATGTTTAGAGAGACAAAGCCATAGATATATGTATTAGATTTCTTTTTTTTTTTTTGTCTTGAAGATACTGATTTTATTTTCTTTGGATATATTCTCAGAGATGGATCATATAGTAGTTCTATATTTAATTTTTTTAGGAACCTCCATACTGTTTTCCATAGTGGCAATATTAATTTACATTCACATCAACAGTGCACAAGAGTTTTCTCCATGTCATTGCCAACATTCTAACAGGTGTGAGGTGATACATCATTGTGAGTTTGATTTGTATTTCCCTGATGATTAGTGACATTGAACACCTTTACATGTACCTGTTGATCATTTGTATGACTTCTTCAGAAATAATATTTATTCAGGTCCTCTGCTTATTTTATTTATTTAATTCCTCCCCCCCCCCGCCGCCATCATTCCCACCCACTCCAGCCATCCCCACCTCCCACCCTTGGTCCTACACCCCCTTTAGCTTTGTCCATGTGTCTTCTTTAATATTTTTTTTTTTGAGAAAGAAGCATTGGTTAGCTGGTGTCCTTGCTCTACTGGTTAGTAAATATTTTGAATTTCACCATGACTTCTGTCTACTCCATAATATTTTCCTCAAGTGTGTCAAAAGCCATTATAATGAGCGATATTTTTTTAAACAAAGGATACATTTTCCGTAAAAGTCAGTAGGGATTATGAATTATATATATAATACATATTTTCTGGGTATATATCCAAAATATTTTGAAAATATATACACTATAAAATATGTATTTTGCGTATGTTTCAGAAAATATACATATGTTTTTATATATGACTCCTTACATAATTTGACAGTTATGTAAGGAGTTATATATAAAACTTCAATGGGCTGATGCTGTATTTTAAATTTATTTAAGGGATTTTTGGTGTCCTTTATGGCCTAGAATGCTGAGCAACTGTCTACCTTACCTGCCTCTTAATTCAGCTGTGGTTGGATGGCATGTTTATTGGAAAGATATATAATAAAAGCAAGTGGAGTTGAAATGTCTTAAGTACAGGACTCTTAAGCTCATCCCAACCCTAAAATACTACAATCAATTGGTATTCAGAGATATAAAAGAGCACCTTGATTGAAATAATTCTTCATATGTGTCTTGAAATTAGGACACAATGGTTATAGCTACAGCTCAATTACCAGAAAGAACAGGCAGTAAATCCACATACTGTTCTCCCTCCTGTTGTCTGTCTATGAAACAATTATTGTTAGTTTTTGATTATAGAATCTTCCAAATAAGAATGCTTGCACTTTTGACTTTTTAGAATAATTTTTTAAAAAATAATATCTGTAGTGTACTATCTTTCTTAAAATTGAATTTATTGGGGTGACATTGGTTAATAAAATTATATAGGTTTCTGGTATACAATTCTATAGTACATCATCTGTCTATTGTGTTGTGTGTACATCACCCCAAGTCAAGTCTACTTCCATCACCATTTATCCCCTCTATACCCTCTTTAACTCCCCCCCACACCCCTGGTCCCCTCTGGTAGTCAACATACTGTTGTCCACGAGTTAATTTTTTTTGGTTAATCCCTTCACCTTTTTCACCCAGTCCCTCAACACCCCCATCCCCTTTGACAGCTGCCCATCTGTTCTCTATCTATGAGTCTGTTTGTATTTTGTTTGTTAGTTTGTTTTGTTCATTAGATTCCACATATGAGTGAAATCACATGGTATTTGTCTTTCTCTGACTGGCTATTTCACTTAGCATAATACTGTAGCAGTGCTTTCCACACGCGTGTAAACACGCATGTTCCGGAATTTACGCGTTTTGAGCACAGCTCCACGTGATTCCTGTGTAGTCAAGTGTGGATCATGTCTGTGGAATGGGAACTCTCTAATGGGAATTTGGCAAAGATGTATCTTAAGAAATTCTGGCTTGCTGAGCCCTGTTTAATATATTACCCTGGTCCTGTCTGCCACCGGACCTGAATTTACATCCTAATGCTCTGCTAATGAGTAAACCTATCCCTGTTCTGCTTAATCCCATGAATAATCAATCCAATGTAAATATGTCCTAAAGCCTCTAATAAAAACCCCGGCTAAGCTACCCACGAGGTCTTTTTCCCAAGGTGGAGGTGGAAAGACCCGTGGCAGCTGGATTCTTATCTCCAAACGTGTCTCTGGGTAAGATTGATTCATGCGTCAGGGTATGGTCCCCCATAGGATTTTGCTGGTACAAAATCCCAGCATCATAATACTGTCTAGGTCCATCCATGCTGTTGCAAAGGATAAATTGTCCTTCTCTTTTATGGCTGAGCAGTAATTCCATTGCATAAATGTACCACAACTTTTTTATCCACTCATCTGCTGATGGACACTTGGGCTGCTTCCAAATCTTGGCCATTGTAAATAATGCTGCAGTGAGCCTAGAGGTGCACTTGTATATTCTTTTGAATTAGTGTTTCAGGTTTCTTTAGATATTTTCCCAGAAGTAGAATCTCTGGGTCATAAGGCAGTTCTATTATATTTTTCATTTTTGAGGTAACTCCATACTGTTTTCCACAGTGGCTGCACCAGGCTGCTTCCCATTAATAGTGCACTAGGTTTCCCTTTTATCCACATCCTCAATTGTTGTTTGTTGATTTATTGATAATAGCCATTCTGACAGGTGTGAGGTGACATCTTGTTGTGTGTGTATGTGGTGTGTATTTGTTTTTAATCCTCACTTAAAGAGGTCCTTTTTCCCCCCATTGCTTTTAGAGAGAGAGGAAGGTAGAGAGAGAGAAGCATCAACTGGTTGCCTTCTGTATGTGCCCAGATCAGGGATCCGCACCTGGATCAGGGATCCTATGTATCCTGACCTGGTGTGCCATAACCCACACCAAAACCGTGGATTGAACTCAAAACCTCAGTATGTGCTCTGAGTGGGACCCAAACCTGCAACTTTTTGGTTACATGATGATATTCCAACCAGCTGAGCCACACTGGCCAGGGAATCTCATTGTGATTTTACTTTGCATTTCTCTGATGATTAGTGATATTGAGCATCTTTTCATATGTGTATTGGCCATCTGTATGTCTTCTTTAGAGAAATGTCTTTTCAGGCCCTTTGCCCATTTTTTAATTAGATTGGGTTTTATTGGTGTTGAAATTTATAAGTTCTTTATAAATTTTGGATATCAGATGTCTCGAGAAATATGTTTTCCCATTCAATGAGTTGTCTTTTCATTTTGTTTATGTTTTCTTTTGCTGTACAAAACCATTTTAGTTTGATGTAGTCCCATTTGTTTATTTTTTATTGTTTTAATTTTTAATAGTTCATTTTATTGTATGTTTTCCATTACCATTTCCCCCCTCATACCCCCATTCACCTCTACCCACCCCCTACCCCCTGCAGTTATCATACTGTTGTCCGTGTCCATGAGTTCATTTTATTTTTGCTTGATCCTTCTACACCCAATCCTTCCCCCTGCCAGGACTGTCAGCCTGCTCTCTGTCTATGAGTCTGTCTCTATTTTACTAGTTAGTTCAATTTGTTCATTAGAGTCTACAGATGAGTGAAATCATATGGTACATGTCTTTCTCTGACTGGCTTATTTCACTTAGCATAATGTTCTCCCTGTTCACTCATGCTGTTGCAAAGGGTACAATTTTCTTTTTTCTTTCTTTTCTTTTTTTTTTTTTTTTACAGCTGAGAGGTATTCCATTGTGTAAATATACCATAGTTGTTCTATCCATTCATCTATTGATGGACATGGGCTACTTCTAGATCTTGGCCATTGTAAATGCTGCAATGAACATAGAGGTTCATATATTCTTTCGAATTAGTGTTTTGGGTTTCTTTGGATAAATTCACAGAAGTGGAATTGTAGGGTTGTAGGGCAGGTCCATTTTTAAATTTTTGAGGTCTCTCCATACTTCTTTCCACAATGGCTGCACCAATCTGCATTCCAACCAGCAGTGCAAAAGGATTCCCCTTTCTCCACATCTCGCCAGCACTTGATGTTTGTTGATGTATTGATGATAGCCATTCTGACAGGTGTGAAATGATATTTCATTGTGTTTTTAATTTGCATTTCTCTGCTGATTAGTGATGCTGAGCATCTTTCAGATGTCTATTGGTCATGTGTATGTCCTCTTTGGAGAAGTGTCTATTCAGGTCCTTTGCTCATTTTCTAATTGGATTGCTTGTTTGTTTGTTTTTGGTGTTGAGTTTTATGTCTTTATAAGTTTTGGACATTAACCCATTATCAGATGTCTTGGTGAATATTTTCTCCCATAATGTGGTTTGTCTTTTTATTTTGTTGATGGCTTCCTTCACCATGCAAAAGCTTTTTAGTTTGATGTATTCCCATTTGTTTATTTTTTCTTTTGTTTCCCTTGCCTGACAAGATATATCAGAAAAAATATTGATATGAGTAATTGTCCAACATTTTACTGCTGATGTTTTCTTCTAGGGTTTTTAGTTTTGAATCTAACATTTAAGTCTTTGACTCATTCTGAATTTATCCTTGTGTGTGGCATAAAAATGTGGTCTAGTTTCATTTTTCTGCATGTATCTGTTCAATTTTCCCAACACCATTTATTGACTAGGGAGTCTTTACCCCATTGTATCTTTTTGCCTCCTTTGTCAAATATTAATTAACCATAAAGATATGGGTTTATTTATGGGATATCTATTCAGCTTCGTTGATCTGTATGTCCATTTTTATTCCAGTACCGTGCTGTTTGATTACTATGGCCTTGTATTATAGCTTGATATCAGGTAGTGTTATACCTCCTACTTTGTTCTTCTTTCTCAAGATTGCAGTGGCTATTCAGGGTGTTTTGTAGTTCCATATACACTTTTGAATATTTGTTATAGTTTTGTGATATATGATATTGGTATCTTGATAGGTATTGCATTAAATCTATAGATTGCTTTGGGTAGTATTAATATTTTAATGATATAAATTTTTTTTTATCCATGAGCACAGTATATGCTTCTACTTATTTATGTCCTCTTCAATTTTTTTCTTCATTGTTTTTTAATCTTCCGAGTACAGGTCTTTTACATTCTTGGTTAAATTTATTCCAAGATAGTTTATTTTTTTGAAGCAATTGTGTATGGGATTGTTTTCTCAGTTTCCCTTCTGATAGTTGATTATTGGTTTATACAGATGCAACTTATTTCTGGATATTAATTTTGTATCCTGCTACTTTACTGAATTCACCTGTCAGTTCTAGTCATTTTTTGGTGGAGTCTTTAGGGTTCTCTATATACAATATCATGTCATCTGCAAATAATGATGGTTTTACTTCTTCCTTTCCAATTTGAATTCCTTTTATTTCTTCTTCTTGTCTGATTGCTATGGCGAGGATTTCTAGTACTATTTTGAATGAGTGGTGAAAGTGATCATCTTAAATTTATTGAGAATTGTTTTGTGTCCTAACATGTAGTCTATCCTATAAAATGTTCCATATGCACTTGGAAAGAATGCATGTTCTGTTTCTTTGGGGTGAAATGCTCTGAAGATGTCAATTAAATCCATCTGATCTAGTGTCTCATTTAAGGTCACTGTTTCCTTGTTGATTTTTGTCTGGAAGATCTATCCATTGAAGTCAATGGGGTGTTAAAATCCTCTGCTATGACTATTACTGTCAGTCTCTTTTTTTATGTCCATCAGCATTTGCTTTTCATATTTAGGTGCTCCTATGGTGGGTTCATAAATGTTTACAAGGGTTATATCTTCTTACTGGATTGTTCCCTTTATTATGTAGTGTCCTTCTTTGTCTCTTACTATAGTCTTTGTTTTAAAGTCTATTTTGTCATATATAAAAATTGTTATCCCAGCTTTTTTTAACCTTTTCATTTGCATGAAATATCTTTTTCCATCCCTGTACTTTTAGTCTGTGTCTATCCTTTGTTCTGAGGTGGGTCTTTTGTACACTGTATATATATGGGTCTTGTTTTCTTACCCTTTCAGCTACCCTATGTCTTTTGATTAGATCACTTAAGTAATTTACAATTATAATGATTATGGATGGATGCATATTTATTGCTATTGTATTCTTTTAACTATGTTTCTCTGTTGTTGATGTTCTTTTTCCTCCCCTTTCTCCTCCTGCTCCTCCCCCTCCCCCATCCTCCACCTCTTTCTTCTTTAAGCAGGTCCTTTTACATTTGGGGGGTGGGGTGGGCAATTAGGATAATACTAGCTTGGTAAAAAGAGTTTGGGAGTCTTGCCTCTTCTTGAATTTTTGGAATAGTTTGAGAAGGATAAGTGTTACTTCTTTGAATGTTTGGTAAAATTCTCCTGTGAAGCTATCTGGTCCAGGGCTTTTGTATCTTGGTAGGTTTTGATTACTGCTTCAATTTTGCTATGCAATAGAAAGAAGGAGGAATCCCTACACTTTACGAAAGCACGAGTAGAAGAAGAGATGATTATGGTAAGTGAAATAAGCCAGTTGGTGAAAGACGAATATCATATGATCTCACTTATAAGAGGAATATAATGAACAAAATAAACTAACTAGCTAACTAGAACCAAAGACTTGGAAACAGGAAATAGACTGGCAGCTGCCAGTGGAAAGAGGGGAGGGAAGAATGGAGGAAAGAAGGGAAAGGTATTAATTAGAACATTCGTGAATGACCTATGGACATGGACAATGGTGTGGGAGTTGTTTGTGGGAGTAGGGGGTGGGCTGGGCAGAAGAGGGCAAAGGGGGAATAATTGGAACAACTGTAATAGAATAAAGAAGAAGAAAATTAAAAAATTGTAATACTGATTTGGTGGTAACAAACTCCTTTAGATATTTTGTCTTGGAAGCCCATTATTTCTCCTTCATTTTTAAATGATAGCCCTGGAGAGTAAAGTAGTCTTGGTTGTAGGTCATCGCTTTTTGTGACTTAGAATATTTCATGCCAATCCTGTCCAGCCTGCAAAGTTTCTGTTGTGAAATCTCAGAATAAAATTTTTAAAATTATGAAGTTGATATATAGAGTGGAAAACCAACATTTTTTTCATTACAATATTTCTTGTGGCTCTAAGACAGAAGCAGTTTGCTGAAAAGGCAATTTGTTTGAATGTAAACAGAGGGTTGTTAGTAAATTTTCAGATTGTTTTCCTTCCCTTGTCTTTAGTCAGCATTTTATTTTAAACCATTTAACCATGAAAGGAATACACACACACATACACACACATACACATACACACACATAAAATCAGTTATTCCTTATAAAATGTATCAATCAAATTCAGGGGGTAAATAGTATACTCATTGTTTTATTTTATCTAGTAGTTAACCATGAATTTCCTGTGTTTCACTCCTACATTTTGGTGATTGATGTTGTAACTGGTGTGTAACTGGGGTTGCCCTATGATCGTGACTTTATTGATGTATGGATCTTACTCTCTCAGCTTCTTAATATTATTTTGATTAAAAACTTGGTCATAGTGCATGCTAATTATCCAGGAGCTAAACAGCAAGTTTGTGACTTAGGCTTCTTTTCTCTTCAATACCGCATTCAGTAGGACAATTTTGAAATATTGGAGAGAAACTTACAGAGAAGAAAATTACATCTATATCAAGAAAACTCTAAAATCTATTGAAGTCCATTAAACAATCTGAAAGACACTATGCTCTTGGATGGAAAGACCCAATAACACAAAATGTCAAAATGGCAAATTAATACATATGTTGAATGCAACTCCAACTAGAATCTCAATATTTTAAAAATATATTGTAAAATATACTGACTATTTGAATATAAAGTAATGGACCACAAAAGGTAGCCAAAATGTTAGGAAATTATGAACAGTGAGAATAAATTTTAAAGTATTAACTCATTATTCACAAAGAATATGGTATTGGTATAGTGCCAGGTATCGGCAGAATATAATAGAGAGCTGAAGCCAGTATACAAGGGATTTAACATGTGGAAATTCATGTAGGGGGGAAATTTAGACATTGCCAATAGGTATTTAATGCCAGCAAAACGATAAGACAGATATGAATTCAAGAAGGAACTATTTTGAAAAAGAATTTAGAGTAATTTAAGAAACAGTTTTTAAGCAAAATTAGAGGAAATGTAAAGTTAGGACTTTGTGTTAAAAGAAGTTTCTCAACTTCATGCTCCTAACAGAAGATTCTCCAAGTCAGTGATGACGTTCGGGCAGAGATCAACTCTAGGATGGTTAAAATAAAGATTTCAAGATTTTGCCTGTAAGACCTTTTGTTGTGACCTGAAAAAAGAGTGTGCTTAATAGGACTTATAAGAATATTCTGCTATGCATGTTCTATTAAAGTACAACTCCTTAAACTCCTTAATACTCTTGAGAGTGTGACTTCTAGATATTTTCAACTAAAAAAAAAGGCTCCTGAGTATCTTAAGGGCATTGTCCCATGAAATTTATTGCTTAGGCTGAATATTTTGTTTTGAAAAGGAATTGGAGTGTGACTTATGTTGAATGGAGTGGGTTGTGGTTAGACACATAGGAAGCCCACAAATCTTTTAAAGGAATTATGGATTCCTTTAAACTTGGATTAAGTAGATAAGATAGTATAAAATGAAAAGATGTTTTTGTTCTCCTAACCTGCAGGAAGCAGGCTGAAAAAAAAAATTACTTAGTTACAAAGATGCTACTGTCATGGGGAAAGAAGGATGACTCAGAAGTCAAAACCAAGATCCCAGGAGGAGCCACAAGCTCCAGTGAATCATTCTGAGGAAACATTACTGCGCCATAACCAGGAATAGGTCACACATGCCCAAATGGTTTTCAGAGCTGCTGAGGACCTGCTGTGTGCTTCATATTTTGTTTCTTTGTGAAATTATGAACAGTGAGAATAAATTTTAAAGCATTAATCCATTATTAACAAATAATATGGTGTTGGTGTAGTATCAGGTATTGGCAGAATAAAATAGAGAGCCTAAGCCAGTATACAAGGGATTTAAAATACGGCAATTTGTGTGTGGGGGGAACAAATGTTTTAATTATTAATTAGTATTAATATAATTGGCTATTCATTTTGAAGAAAGTAAAACTGGGCTTTTCGTTTCTTTTATCACATATAAGATACAAATTCCAACATGAATAGGGGTTTGTGAAGGGGAATATCTACTTCATTTATCCTATGCTTTCTCACCATTGTGTGGAGTGTGTATGTGGTAGATACTTTGTCTATTTATTTAGATCTTTAGATTCATAGGAACTATACTTGAAGAAGTAAACCTGAGGGAAAACAAAGTACATCTGCACCTGGTCCAAATTTAAATAAGATCTTGATTGGGAAGCGTGGGCCTGATGCCATAATGAGATGAGAATGTCGGGAGTCTTGAGCGAGTAAGTGGAAAGGGCATGAATTTCGGTGGTTAAAGGGTAGACTGTAATAGATGGTAAAAGAGTACTCTTATGAATTCTGTTCCACTTTATATACAGGGTGAGGCAAAAGTAGGCTTACAGTTATTTCTATGGAAAATAATACAATAATTAATAAATAATAATACAAAAATAAACACTATTTTGTGGACTCACAGCTGTAAACCTACTTTTGCCCCTTCCAATACACATATTCCTACACGTGTTAAAGGGTGGAGTTTAATGCCCATCCCTTTTAATATTGGCTGACTTAGTTACTTGCTTGAATGTGGTGAAAGTGATGTTATGGGACTTCTGAGGCTAGGTGATAAGAAGCTTTACAGCTTCTGCCTTATTCTGTTGTTATGGTTACTTATGAGACATTTGTCTTAGAAATTAACTGCTGGCTGTGAGAAGCCCAGAGAGGCCATGTGTGGGCACTGCAGTTTAATCTCCAACTGAGCTTTCTCCAAGAGCCAGCGTCGGTTGCCATCTTGGATGAGCAGCTCAGGTGAGCCTTAGCCACCATCTCATCCCAATTACCCCAGTAAGTACCACCTAGTAGAACAGGGTGAATCCACAGAACCATGAGAAAGTTTAATAAATTATCTTAAGCCATTCTTAGATGGTCTGTACACAGCAATAGATTACCAGAACAATAACCATGTTCACATCTTGTACACTTCTCTTACTTCACATGGGTACCCTGCTTTGACATTTTCCTAGCTCTTTCTTCTGGCCTCTACTTTGAAACTCTAAATATAATCCCCTATCCCTTCTTGAGTAATTTACTTCTTTCTGACTCGCTCTTCCTCACCTGAGATATAATTTGTCTCATGTTAACTTGCACTTAGTTACATTTTTGTTTTCAAGGTCCTTGATTCATTCTCAAGTGGTATATCCTCTGCCTTTTCTACTTGGTTGTAGATTTTTCAAGACAGACTCAATTTCTTATTTCCCACCCCACGCCAAATACTTTCATAGCCCCCAAGTTTATATTGATCACACAATAATTTTAATAACCTGAACCTCTTTTAGAGTGCTTTTTAGACTGGAGGATGAGTTTTTACACTCTCTGTGGTCCTTGCAGACCTATTGAACTTGCTTAGTATCAACTACTAATCACATGAAGTTTTCTGTTCATAATAATGGCTTAGAAACCTGGGGACTACTGACTCATCTTGGGTTGCCATTAGCCTGTTTTCTTACTTTTCCCTAATCCTCTCTTGACTTGACCTTTCTACTAGTTTTCCTCATTCCCTACTCCTGTGGCTCTGGATTTTTTCCTCTTACATGACGCTTTTTCCTATCTTAAGATCTTGGGTTTCCTTCAACCCAAAGTTCTATGCCTTGGCTCCTTCATACCCTCCTTCTCTTGGCTCAAATGTTTTCAAAGACCATTTCTGACCATCCTCTCCAAAGTAGCTTCAAACTCCACTCCTGTCTCTATCCTTTTATTTGACTTTATTTTCTTCATACATGGGATTATTCTCTTCATTTTTTGTTTGTTTATTCTATGACCTACTTAATTTTGTTTGTCTTCCTTTTTTTTTTTTTTTTACTAGTATGTGATGTCCGAGAGAGAAGAATTCTTTTTTATTTTTTGAGGGTGGTTGTTGTTACTTCAGTTATTACTACATTCTCAGATGGCTTGTTGCATAGTAGGTACTCAATAAATATTTGTTGAGTGAATGAATGAACTCTCATATTTTTCTCCCTATCAGCATAGAGTGGGCTTTGGGGAAACAGTTCAACCCAAGAGTTCTTGCATCTGCCACTGGTAACTGCAGTGACAGCATCTGGCCTAGTTGTTGGGAACAGTATCAATGGGGAGAAATCTACTTTAACAATTTTGGAAGAAACTCATTCTGTTAAGATTAAATTTAAAATATTGAAATCTTAGATTTCTTATTAATACTTTTATGCTTAAAATTTGTGTTAATGTTTCAACAGCCAGAATTAGGATATCAAAAACTACTATAAAGGACACATGAACAAAACCAAGGGGGATGGTGGAAGCAAGGGAGGGAGGTGGGCTTGGATAGGGTCGGGGGGAGGGGAGGGGAGAGAATGCAGACAACTGTAATTGAACAATGAATTAGTTAAAAGTAATAAAAACATTTTAATATATTTTATTGATTATGCTATTACAGTTTTCCCATTTCCTCCCTTTATTCCCCTCTGCCCCTCATCCCCCCCCCATTCCCCACCCTTTAATTTTTGTCCATGGGTCATACACGTAAGTTCTTTGGCTTCTACATTTCCTATACTATTCTTAACCTCCCCCTGTCTGTTTTCTATCTACTGTTTATGCTACTTATTCTCTGCACATTTTCCCCCTCTCTCCCCCTCCCATTCCCCTGTTGATAACCCTCCATGACTTATATAAATCCCTTTAATATTTCATATAATAAAGACTGGGTGATGATGAACTCCTTGAATTTGACCTTATCTGAGAAGCACTTTATCTGCCCTTCCATTCTAAATGAAAGTTTTGCTGGATAGAGTATTCTTGGATATAGGTTCTTGCCTTTCATGACTTGCAATACTTCTTTCCAGCCTGAAAAGGTCTCTTTTGAGAAATCAGTTGACAGTCTTATGGAATTTCCTTTGTAGGTAACTGTCCCCTTTTCTCTTGCTGCTTCTAAGATTCTCTCATTATTTTTAATGTTGGGTAATGTAATTATGATGTGCCTTGGTGTGTCCCTCTTTGGGTCCAACTTCTTTGGGACTCTCTGAGCTTCCTGGCCTTCCTGGAAGTCTATTTCCTTCATCAGCTTGGGGAAGTTCTCTTTCATTATTTGTCTATTACTTTAAGGGGTGGAGCCTTAGGTGTTCACCAGGGCAGGGTAACTCACATTGTTGTGTTGTGATGCTGCCTGTGGGGGCGGGGTCTGAGCAAACAATGGCACTTGCTCCACTCTCAGCACTTCCCCTGCTACCCACAAGCAAGTTGGGCCTTTCTGTGCTGGCTCCATGGTGAGTGGGTGGGCTTGCGTAGTTCCAAGGCCCTGTGGGTCTCTCCAATGAACCCTCCCATGAGGCTGTGATTTCCTTCTGCTGCCGCCTCAACCCCCACAGGTGTTTTCAATCGGTGATTTGAGGCCTTATTTCCCTTCAATGGTGGGTTGCTTGGTCCACTCCAGTCCCCAGCTTTTTCTCCCGGTCTATCTGTACATGAATGAGGGACCACCCGGTCCACCAGTCTTGGCCCTGCTGTGTCTGGCTGGGCCAGTCGCGGGTTTCGCTGAGTGAGCTGGCTGCGTCTTGGCCAAGCGCACCTGCCACAGGTCTCTGTGGGCAGCTGCAGCATTGCTGGTACAGCTCTGCAAACCACCATTTGGTCGTGTGCTCTCTGCCCGGCTCCGCCCCACTTATCAGTCTGGATGAACATGTCTTCTTTAACTCCTTGGTTGTCGGACTTCCACTCAGTTCAATTTTCTGTCAGTTCTGGCTGTTTTTGTTATTTAAATTGCTGTTTTTCCTCTTCTGGTTGTGCGAGGAGGCACAGTGTGTCTACCTATGCCTCCATCTTGGCCGGAAGTCCCCCAAATAATAAAACTTATTATTTAAAATTATTTTTATTACTTTGCCAGTTGGAATAAGGTTTAAAAGTTTTTTAATGTTATTATTAGCTTAAACTATAGTCAGGGTTTTTGCCTTCCTCTTATTTAAATAGCATATATAACAACTTAAATAATGGAATCAATGGTTAATCATAATTTATCTTAATTATTTAAGTACTTTTCTTAAAAATTACATAAGTACTTTTCTCCTTAGGTGTGTAAGATTATAGATTCCATGGTTGTAAAGATTCTATATGGAGAGTTGCCTGTAAGAGATTTGGAAATTTTTATTCTTTAGGAACATGTAAGCCGAGACTTCTTGAACTCACTCATATTCTATTTTCTCCCAACCTTTCAGGATAATGTTTTCTCCCAATCTTGCATTTGGGAAGAGCCATGGAACTAGTTCTGGCCAATGAGCTATGAGCACAAGAGACATATAATTTAGTCATGTAATCGCTGATTGGGGACCTGCGGATCCCTCTTCCCCTTCCACAGTGTCTCGGGAGGCTACATATTCCAGATGGTGCAGCTGTAAGATGGTAGAGCCTCCATAGACTGGGTTCCCTTTGTGACTTTTTGTGGAGTGAGTAGCATGGGTCCCTGAGCCACCAAGTCCCTAAATGACTGTATGTGGACCTGTTTTGGACCTGTTTGAGGTACACAGCATGAGTGAGAAATTATAGTGTTTGGCCACTGAGATTTCGTGGTTGTTTGTTTTTGTGTGGTAGCCAGTCTTGAGTGCGCAGTATAGTTGAGAAATGGGAACTGGGATTGATGTTATTGGCTTATCTCTAGTAGAAATGATTTATCAATATTTAAGGAGTCACTTTAAACTATCTTATTTTTTTTTAAGAACAAAATAATTTGTACAATGTATGTCTGAATTTGACAAAGGGGAATACTTTGTATATTTCTGATTTTTCTTGATAATATGAAAAGGAAAAATAATGTATTGAGGTCCCTGGTTAACTACAGGCACCTTGATCATCTGTGGAGACAGAGAGAAAAGCTCTAGGTTGTCTGTGGTTTTAGTTTGCAAAACCATCTTTTATTTCAACTTAACAGTAGTTGCAGCTACTATCACTTAAGATACTTTTTCAGCCTTCATTGTGCCATAGAAATTAGCATTTTTATTACCACAAATTATCCTTGTTTTCTAATTCCAAAGAAGTCGAAAAGCAAGAACAGCCTCCCATGCTGTTAGACTTTGGAAGAGAACAGTAAATCAACGGGTAGATAGGACCATATATCACATTAAACACAGGGAATTTACCACAAAATCATTACACTAAAAAGCGACAATTTTGATTGATTAAAATGGTATGGGCTGGATAGTGTTAAATCACTGTGAGTGATATGACATTATAATTTTACATAGCATATTTCTGCCAAGACAATGAAGGTAAAAGGCATTGTCATCAGATGATAACAGACAATAAGAAGAATCCTGATGGTAGATTTATTACCTGGTTTAGATTTAGAAAGAAGTAATTCTTGCCCTGTTCCACTTATCAAATGACTGTAAATTCAGTGATGATGTAAAATTCTAAGGCAGAGCCACTTATGGGTTTGACAAAGTACCAGCCATAAAGTATTTATTGTTCTCAGTGGTTCTCCCTTACACGCTTAAATATTTATCAGAAATATAAGCCCCTCTGATAAATGTTTCTGATCTTTGTGGCTAGATTTTTTTTTAACATTTAGATTTTTCATAAGAAAGTACATCTTTATTTTTATTATGTTAATAATTTTGAGCTCAAGTTGAAAAGGCAATATGTAAATTTTAAAATTTTATTCCTTTTAACTGCTTTTAAGTGTGAAATTTTTGAGCTAGTATTTTTAGTATAGAAATGAAGACTTCCTTATTTTGCCATTGCTAGAGAAGTGGCCCAACCATATTTTCTGAATTTCATCCTTATGTATATCACCGATGAACTTTAAGTTAATGATAAGCTAGGTACAGTCTGGGAAAAAGTATGGTGTCCTAAGTATGTTAGGCGATTGTTTTAATGCCTATCTCTGGAACCTGTTTCTGAAGGACACAGGCATAGGCAGTTCCTGACCTTGGGTGCAGAGGAGTTCTTGCTTGGGAGCAGAACTGGCTGGACCAAGGATTATTCTGAGTCAATGGAAAACAGCACTATATTGGCCAGTGATCTGTGGGGTGGCATGTCATGACATGAGAACCCCAGGAAACAGGACGTTTCATACCAGAGGTAGGACACTGGACCTGTTACATCTTTTTTTTCTTTTTAAAGATTTTATTTATTTATTTTTAGAGAGAGGGGAAGGGAGGGAGAAAGAGAGGGAGAGAAACATCAGTGTGTGGTTGTCTGTCGCGTGCCCCATATTGGGGACCTGGCCCACAACCCGGGCATGTGCCCTGCCTGCGAATTGCACCAGTGACCCTTTGGTTCACAGGCTGACACTCAATCCACTGAGCCATACCAGCCAGGGCTAGATCTTCTTAAAACATTCAAATGTGAGACATTTAAATGACTTTTTTTTTTCATTGTTAACCACACCCAAAACAAGAACAAAAGCAAACAAATCAAATGACATTCTTAAGGCATTCAAATGGTAAAACAATTAGTGCAAAAACTCACAGAAAGAAATCCATCAGTAGCCTCCTTAAGGTTGCCTGAGCCACCACATGCAAAAGCCAAAAGTTGAAGGAAGAGGAGAAGAGTCACTGAGTAGTAGCAAGTGAAGTAGACATGGTAGAAACTGAAACAGAAAGTAATAGACCCATCAGGAAGCTGAAATGTGACCTCGAGTAGGAACAAATGTAGGCTAGATTGCTAGAGGAAAGCTGTTGAGATGATTTTTTTTTTGTTTTTCCTCACTTTCCTGGGTATTCATGCAACGAACTATATTAAAGAGGGCTTCTCACTCTTCCTCTAACTTCAGAAAGTCTAACATATCTATGAATGTAATGAATTCATATGATCAGAGTTTCAGCTTTGCAAGAGAATTTAGAGACATCTTGCCAAAATGTTTTTCTATTTATTTTATTATGAAGAATTGTAGCGCCAGAGAGGATAAACAACAAAAACCCTTGCTTTCTCTACCAGCTAATCATATGGTGTGATCATTAGCTTTTTAAAGCCACAAACATGTCTTAAGTAGCTGTTTCTTCTGGCCCTGCTACAAAGTGGGAGCTCAGTAAATGCTTCTTGAATAGTGAGTCATAACAAAAATCCTATGGCATTTAATAGTTTAGATTTGTTTGCAGAGGTGGTCAATTTTAAATACTTTAAAAGTGGAACATGGTAAAAAAAAATGAAAAGATTCTTATTCAATCCTCATCGGTCTATTTTGTTAATGTTTTCTGCATGCCACACATACACACATTTATATACACACTAAAAGAAAGGAGTTATTAGCTTTATAAGCTGATTAAGAAGGTTTTCTATCCATCAAAATTGTCCTGGAAAATTCATTGCGCAAGGCTAGCATATGGGGTTCAAAATGCATGGGCAATGGGGCGCTGACAGCATCCAACTAATTTACAGTTAGCTCTCCACACTTGCTCAGATTCATGGATTGAAAGTGAAAGGTTTTATGTTTGGAACGTTTTCTGATTCAAGGATAAGAAAGGTTAGTATGAAGCGAAGTTCTTTGACCCCATGATAATTTACATGGAGCTTTCCGTATCATATCATTTTCTTGAATATCAAAGGCTAAAGATTATTTTGAATAAATCAAATGTTGAAGTGTCTGGAAAATATTAAATGTCTGTTGAGCAGACTCTTTCATAAAAGGAGGTTAGTTGACTTTGGGGACATTTCTTCAATTTTAGCCACCTCTGTGGAAAAAACAACATATGAGCTGTCAAAGTTGCTTTTGCTACTCAACATTATTTTCACTTTCAGTTTTATTTTGCCTTGTTAAAAATCCTTCAAAGCCAGAATAAATAATTCTGTAAAATAGCATATAACAAAGAAAAAATTCTATTTCTAATCTTCATCTGGGTTGTATCTGGGGAGGTATAAAGACAAATCCTTGGTTTTGGACTAACTCTGAATTGTGGTCTGTGTTGGAGGGTTGGGTTCCTTTTGCTAAGAAAGTTTCCTCTTCTAAATTTTCTACAAAAGGGCTTCTGAGAATTGTGATGATTTATGATGATTATTAAGGGGTTAGACATAGAAAAGGGTGAAATCCAGCAGTTTTTATACCGTTCTACCTTGGAGAGCATATGCATTTTAGGTCAAGGCCATGTGCAAGGGCAAATTCTGACCATTCACAAAATAACTTTGCTTAGTGTGCCAGATAGGGTTGCTTGGATTCTGTATGACACAGCAGTCTTTCTCTAAATTCTGAAACAAAATGAATCCTAAAGAAGGCAAAGTTAAGAAAAGTTTTGAGTCCTCATTTGTGTAAAATGGAAAAAAATAATGGTTCAGTGAAGATCCTATCAATAGGTGAAATTTATATCATGTGCTGAGTACAAAAAATCATTTCAGATGTTGAGATGTATCTGGAGACCTTAGAACTGTCCTCCCAAGGGCAGCTGTTGTGACTTCGTTTGGAGTCCTCAGTGCATCGCTGTAGTTACTTCAAGGTAGGGAGAGAGCGTGGCTACGCGACAGCACCGGGACACAGCCAACAGACTCAGCTGTGTGCCAGCTAAGTTCGCTGCACAAGCTGTGTAACAGGAGGCCACAGTGAGTGCAGTGATGTCTGTGTTTTCACTAAATCTATAAGCCTAATTGAGGCATAGGAAAATATGCTTATGATTCTGTTCATATGCCTTGGATTTCTACTACTTAGGTTCAGCATATATTTTATACCTTACCAAACACGTGCTTATCCTCTAAAAACAAAACTCTGATTTATAAGTTTGTTAATTTTTCTTAACCATAGAAATTGTCTAATATGTGGCAAGGTTTTAGCCATTGCAAATCTAATCTCTTTTTTTTTTAACACACAGGGAAAAAGCCTTTCTAAAACTGGTACATGCCTATGAAGTTTTCACATACTAGAAAATATATACATTTTTCTAATTTTTTATTAAAGGAACATCATGTTAGTTGGGATTTTTGAAATAACAAATTTTAACTACCTTCTATGTGCTTGCCAAAGTTATTTCACTTTTGTTCCTCTTGACATTTTTATCTGTAGGATTCTTTTTCACCAAGTCTATTCTAAAGGACCCTGTGGTTACATTGGACTCACCTGGATAAGCCAGGAGCATTTCCCTATTTTAAGGCCAGCTGATTAGCAAACTTACTCCACCTACAACCTTAGTGCTCCTTTGCCATGTAATCGAACATATCCACAGGTTCTGGGAATTAGGATGTGTGTGGGAGGGTATTATTCTGTCTACTATGTGTGACTGATTTATCAGTTTCATTTGTTTGTTAGATATCAATTTATTTTATGACCCAAGTTATTTGCTGCTCTTTGCTATCTTATTCAAAACTAGAAGCTTCCATGGTTCTTACTTAGATATAAAGCCCCATGCCTGCCCTACCTTGGTAGAACTGTTGGGAGCAGAAACTTCAAACACAGAGTCTGTCATCCATAGGGCATCCTCTTCATCTTGGACGAATTGCAAGAGGGTTGCCGGGTCCCACAGATTGGTTAGAAGTTAAAGCCCAGGTTTCAGCACCACCTTATTGGGGTCACATCCATACACTGCAGCCATCCAGCCTTTTAGGACACTGAGGATGCACTTCATTTGATTCCTAACTTTTCTTGGGGCTGTTTTTAAATGGAAGGTTGTGATGGTTTGTAGCAGTTTTCCAGGTGTCTTGGATCACAGAAAATGTCTTATGTTAACATTCTTCCATTGGTCATGGACAGCGCTTAGCTCTCTGTGTAGGAGGGTTTGCCCTCCTGGAGCTGAAGGTTCTAAGGGTTAGACTGGCCAAAAGAATTCAGGAAAAAGTTTTTGTGTGATAATGATAGACTTCCAAGACCCTTTAACAATGAGATCCTGAAATTGCTCAGGATGATTTTAGGTGAATGTGAAAAAGTCCAATTCAAATTACCTTGAACAAAAAGGAAATGCGATGGTTCTTGTAGCTCAGATGCCTGAAGCAATTGCTAGACCTCAGTTGCTAGAGGGGGTCTCAGTGCCTCTGAACTTTTCCTAACCAGCTTTTATCTCTGCTGCCCATTGATTGGCTTTGTTCTGCACACAAAGCCCGTTTAAACAATGGAAAAGATGTCTGCTGGTAGCCCCAGAGTTCTACCTTCCAGATTCAGTAATCCCAGGAGAGAACTGCTTTCTGCCAGTGCAGTTCTAAGGAAGGACTCTGGGGTTCCTTGGCATCCCAGGAGCAAATGCTCACAAAACAAAAACCAAACCAAACCCCCCTTTTTAAAAAATTACTTTATTG
The DNA here is from genome assembly GCA_004026765.1 of Micronycteris hirsuta. Classification (NCBI taxonomy): domain Eukaryota; kingdom Metazoa; phylum Chordata; class Mammalia; order Chiroptera; family Phyllostomidae; genus Micronycteris; species Micronycteris hirsuta. The sequence continues at coordinate 20,669 of PVJI01016266.1, forward strand.
TTGTTCAATTACAGTTGTCTGCATTTTCTTCCCTCCCCTCCCCCCCACCCATCCAAACCCACCTCCCTCCTTTGCTTCCACCGTCCCCTCTGGTTTTGTCTATGTGTTCTTTACAGTAGTTTCTGAAAACCCTTCTCCCCACAGTCCCCTCCCACCTCCCCTCTTGCTATTAGATTGTTCTTAATTTCAATGTCTCTGGTTATATTTTGCTTTCTTTTTTCTTTTGTTGATTATGTTCCAGTTAAAGGTGAGATCATATGGTATTTGTCCCTCATCGCCTGGCTTATTTCGCCCAGCATAATGCTTTCCAGTTCCATCCATGCTGTTGCAAAGGGTATAATCTCCTTCTTCCTCTATGCTGTGTAGAATTTCATTGTATAAATGTACCATAGTTTCTCGATCCACTCATTTGCTGATGGGCACTTAGGTTGCTTCCAGCACCTGGCTATTGTGAATTATGCTGCTATGAACATTGGGGTTCATATGTTCTTTTGGATTGGTGTTTCAGGGCTCTTAGGATATAATCCCAGCAGTGGAATTGCTGGGTCAAAAGGCAGTTCCATTTTCATTTTTCTGAGGAAATTCCATACTGTTTTCCTCAGTGGCTTCACCAGTCTGCATTCTCACCAACAGTGCACTAGGGTTCCTTTTTCTCCGCATCCTCTCCAACACTTGTCTGTTGCTTTGTTGATGATGGCCATTCTGACTGGTGTGAGGTGATATCTCATTGTGGTTTTAATTTGCATTTCTCTGATGGCTAGTGATGCTGAGCATCTTTTCATATGTCTCTGGGCCCGCTGTTTGTCCTCCTTGGTGAAGTGTCTGTTTAAGTCTTTTGCCCATTTTTTAATTGGGTTACAAAAACCCTTTCTTGACAGAGAGATAGGGCATTATGATTTGACAGTCTTAGCCCACGTTTCCTTGAGCCTTTTACATACCACCTGTTGCTAGAAAGTGCCCTGAGAAGAAGGTTATGAGTCAGAGGGGCTGGGACTGGGGTGAGGAGAGTGAGATGCTCACTTCAGATGCAAAATATAAGGAGACATCTAACAATTCAGAAACGAAGATAAATAATGTTTTAATGCGATATTTTAAAAAGATTAGCCAGCTATGACTGTGGATGGACTGCCTGTTTTGGTACATAAAATTTTGTTGCAACCAGGGCTGAGATTAGCGTGAGGTGAGTGAGGCAGGGCCATGTAAGTACAGGGTCAGATCCTGCCAATATTTAAAATTATGATAGGTTGTTCAAAAATTTTGGAGCAAGCAGAAAATATATGTTGTAAGAGTCTGAAGCAACTCATCAGTATTTAAAAAGGCTAATCTGATACTCTTTTCTGTCTGAGTTTAGTTGAGAAATCAACACAGGGGTTAGGCAGATAGAGATTAAAGAACATCCCTATTTTTGTTTGTTTGTTTGTTTTTTGATAAAGCTTTTGGAGAAGCAGTTTAGTAATGATCCAGTTACACTGCTCCTCTGTACCTGCCCCCTCACACTTGGTACTGTGTACCTGAAGGAAGGAAGTTCAGGTGTTTGGAGGAGTTCTGTTTGCCTGGGTCCCTGGTTTGCACTGGTTCAGGGCTGCATGAAGGAAAATCCCAGATCTTCATTCCTTATAGATTTTAATAAACTGACACCACCTTCCAACCAAGTCAGTTCATCTTAATTCATGGGAAGAAAATGGAGCAAGCGGTGAGGGGGGCTACCAGAGGGTCACTTTACCTGGAAACTAGGTCCCAGGGAGAAAAATTTCCACTAATGATGACTGAAAACCCCTATTCTTTACTTTCAAATACTTGGATGCCCTATTTTCATCAGGTAAAATTGTTCTGTGGGTTGACTGGAGTGAGGGCTGCCATTTACAGGCATACGTCAGAGGTACTAAAGGTTCAAGTCCAGATCACCACCATAAAGTGAGTTGTAATCTTTTGCTGGTGGAGGGTCTTGCCTTCAATTTGTAAAAAATGCAACACCTGTAAAGTGCAATAAAGTGAGGTATGTCCGTGTGCTTCTGCTTCAGGGAAAATCATACATTGAACTTTTCCATTTCCCAACGTTTCACAGTTATAAACATCAGGGTTATTAAAAGCTGGTGGCTACTAGGTGCCTACTACATGAAACTGTTCAGTCATGTGCTCTAGTTATGTACTGCCTGGGTCCTGTCCTAACTGAAAATTTGTGTAAACTCCAGTTGGGGGATCTTGATGAAACAAGGCAAGTCATGTCAAGAACCCCCCATAACTGCTGTGAGACAGAGAAGGGAAAACTGGGGGAGAAGAGGCAATAGTAAGAAAAACTCCATGAAGCCGGATGTACTTGGGTCAGGCCTTAAAGAAAGGGTATTCCAAGCAAAGAGAACATAATAAGTAAAGTAAAAAATCTTGGAATATTAGGGAACTGGTAGAGTGTTTACTGGTTGTGAATCTAGTGGAAGAAAGTTACTGCAGCAAATTATCAAATGTGTTAAACACTTTTTATGGATAAAATTTTGGTGCTTTCCATTTATCATTTATTTTAACCCTCTCAAAACCCCTTGATGTAGGAATTAGCTCATTTCATCAATGAAGAAGCTAAAACTTATAGAGGTTAAATGATGTTTCAGGGCCACATAGACAATATTTAACGTATCGAAATAAAATCCAGGTCTATTTGCCTTCAATTTTTTCATGCTCTTAACTTTTAAGATACAGTGAAGCTGAAGATAAAAACAATTGGGTAGAGGTAGACTAGGGAGTTTGTCCTTAGGCTTGCTCTGTTGCCTGAGAAGAGAAAGCAAGCTTGAGATTGCTATTAGGCAGGTTTTGTGTGTGTGCATTTACAAAATTTGTCCATATGTTGAATACTCGTTCTGAATCACCCATGTTGTATATTGATAACATAAGATATGGGTAAAAAACCTGAATAGGTAAATAGTAGGCTTGATCTTACATTTTTCTGTCTCAGGCAGGCAAGAGAGACAAGGTAGCGATTGGGTGCTAAACAGTTTAATCCCCCTAAAGAAAATGAAGGGTGGTAAAAAAAAGTGTGAGGGAAGGTCTTCTCATGCACTTACAGAGGAATGGGAGATACTCACTGAAATAACTCTGGTTTTCAGTGCAGCAATTTTTATTTTTATACTTAATTGGAATAAATTAGCTAGTGTTACCACTTATCACCACTAGATGTCACTGTAAGACTAAGGTTAAATAACTCTCCTTGACCTCTTTCCCCGCATTCCCCCCCCACCCCTCCAGTGAAAAAGTGGATTAAGAAGTAGTAAGAATGAATACTTTTTAAGGGGGAGAGAGCTTTAAAAAATTAATGCTATTATCCTAAATACACCTTTTATTCTAGATTCTGTATTTCTGTTTGGACAAGATTGCATCTCTCCCAGAAAAATAAAGTGACTCCCAATAAGTATCTATTTAGAGTTAATATTTTAAATTTGTTTTGGTTTGAAAATGTATTCATTCACTCAAAAGTATGTACAGCTTTAGACTTAGAGTTTGAGTTGTCCGTTTGTGATGTTTTAAATTGTGATTTTAATAAATGGAAAGCAGACATAGATGGTCTCAGGTGATTACTCTTACCCCCATTTATGAAGCAGTGTTTCTTCAGAGTGATAAGACATCAGTAAGATGGTCTTTTGGTTCTGTGGTCTCGGTCATGTAGCTCAGCACCCTTTATGAACGCTGTTTTACTCAAAGATACCTTGCTTTGCTAAAATTCACAGAATTTTATTGCCTAAATGATATAATGAAGATTTTTCAAAAGGAATAAGAATTCATTTTTATTCCTCCCCTGTTGTAGTCTTCCCAATAATATATCAATTTTATTAAGGAGTAAATATTCAGAATTTTGGACTTCTGATTTCAACTTTTTAGTGTTTCAGAATGTTAATATTGTTTATGATCATTTCCTTCATTCTGATGGTTTTTATCACATTTGTCCTTTTGTCGTGGCCTGTCTGGCTTGCTGGCAGAGCAACTCCATCCTGTGGGCCTCTCGACTATATTCCTGGCTTACCATGCTTACCAATGTGGCTGCTTCCTTTTCCTTATTTTATCAATCTTCAAATTTACTGTCTCATGTAATCTATCCTTTTATTACCAGCTTTCTTTCATAGTATCTATTATTAGCTCTTTACCTTCAATAGCAATAAAGTGGATCAAAATAATAGTTTATTTCCCCCAATTTATCTTGATTACCTGTTGCTAATTTTTACTACATCCAAATGGATTGCTATTTATTTATTTATTTCCTCACCTGAAGACTTGCTTATTGATTTTAGAGAGAGGGGAAGAGAGAGGGGTGGGAGGAAAGAGAGAGAGAGAGAGACAAACATCAATCGGTTGCCTCTTATAGGAGCCCGAACCAGGGACCAAAGCCGCAACCTATGCATGACTGGGAATCAAACCTGTGACCTTTTGTTTTACAGAACAATGCTCCAGCCAAGTGAGCCACACCAGCCAGGGCTTGGCTTGATATTTATTCCCAGGGAAAAGACTGGATATTTGGATTCATATGGAATTAGCCTTTGTCTCATCCCATTTTCCACAGTTCCCCAATTTCTCACTTTTATTACCCGATTTCATCTAGGTATTTCCTGCTTACTCCCTCTAGGGGAGCTTCTTCCTTGCAGTTGTGAATATTTGGAATCACACACGAGAACAGGGTTTCTCACTGAGTTTATGTTTGTCAGTGTCCACTGTTAGTTTTTTTTCTACCATGTGAACAAACGTGGGAAGACAGCAGTATATATTGGAGATCTGGGTTAACCCCATTTCCCCTTTTTTCAAGGCTCCACTTTGTGTAGGAAGTCTGCATTAAAATCCTTTCCTCTGTACGTCTATACACAAAAGCTTTATGGAGATGAGGCATATTAAATTATGCAACTTCTCTGTATTCAGGACATGGTGCATGCCTGTTGACCGTTAGCTGCTGTCAGGAACTTCATTGTAGGGAAATATCTGGCAGGCACAAGAATCAGCACCCAGAGACTTCCTTTCTGCCACATAAGGACACATTTTGTGTTCTTCCTCAGTCCTGGAGTTCTCATCTTGCTCTGCATTCAGATTTTCTCAGTGTGGTGAGTGCTGGCTTGTCACTGGGGCCTGCTACCAGATGATCTGATCAGTCTGCCTGAAACTGCCTTCTTCCTGCCCGTGTTAGGAGATGGGTTTTGAAAGTTTCATTAATAATCAAACAACCAATGTACACGGCATAAGGAGACTGATAATCAAATACCGATTATGAAATACTCTGTTTCCATAGAATTCAGCTAGAACATGAAGCATATGACTGCAGTTCTCAACCTCTCAAATAATTCAGGAGTTAACAAAGTTAAGCTCAGTATTAAGTCTACTTTAGACACCTCAGAACAAAAAAGACCAATTACAATTTTTCTTTGAATGAAAATGTCTAGCAGGAGTTTCTGTCAATGTGCAGGGGACTCTAGGGCACTACTGCTCACAGTGTGGTCCACGGACCAGCAGCAGAGCATTCTCAAGGACATTTTTAGAAATACGGAATCTCAGGTCCCACTGAATCAGACCTACTGAATCAGAAGCTGAAGTTTTGCAAGATCTCTAGGTGATTTTCATGCACATTATAGTTTGAGTAACACTGGTGTATGTGGTCATAGTTAGAATTAAGACCCTTGATCTGCTTTAGTTCAGCTGTGTAAAACTTTGCATGCTAGAGTCTCTCCTGCTCTTGCTCCATCTCCTCCTTCTCCTTTTTCAATTATTGTTAAGGAAAGAAGTTTCATTTTTTCTTTTGAGAAAATGGAAAAAAGCAGTACTTTAACTTTTTCCAACTCCAAACTGAGATTCAATGTAAGGAAAAATATAAAATATAGCTCCAGTGGTTTGACTAGCAATATATTATTTATCTTTATTCTGTATAAAGCTTTGTCCAAATAGAACAATTATACAACCCCCCCCACTAGATTCTTATTCTTTATTTTTCTGTGGTCTCCTGTCTCTTCCACCTGTGAAGTGACTTCTCTCTTCAGTCTCTTTCTCCTACACCTCACCTTGCTCGTGACCCTGTTCCAGCTGGTAACATTTTATGAAGCAAGTTCCAGTGTTAACACCTTGAGGTGGTTTCAACTGTTGGGTCTTGGAGACATCAACGTCGGGGCTATTTCACTAGGAACCTTGATTGGTAGGGTGAACCTGGGGCATGCTGAACTTCTACCTTCTCACACTGCAGTTAGCCTTACAACTGTAGGCACATCTCCCCGTGATGCAGCATTGTGTCTGGGTAAGTGATAAGTGTTCTGCTTCTGGTCAGATAATCAGGACAATTAAAAAACGTATTTACACTTATTAATGAACTAGACATGGGTTCATTGAGATCTTCTGATACTTATATGCGCACATATATATTTAACTTTATTTTTATTGTTGACACTATTACAGAGGTCCCCGTTTCCTCCACATTTGCCCACTTCCACCCAGCCCCTGCTTCCCAATCCCCGGATATTTTTAAGTTTAAATTTACTATGGTCAGGTGTAGAGGTTAAAGAAAGGGAGTATTACAACTTTTATTTCTAACAGGTAGCAAATAACATTTTAGAATTTAGAACAAAGAAAAAAGAAAATTAAAAAATATTTTCTTCAATTTTATCATACCAGCATATTGTTTAGAATTTTCTAACTTCTTCAGGGTGTTTTAGTTTGACAGTTGTTGTTTTAGATTTTTAAAGTAAGATTTTAAGTATTTAAAAATTTTTTCAACATAGCACACATAATTTATTGAAAGCATTTTTTCTTTTTTGTTCAAGAAATGTGCATTGTCCAGATTATTTATGAGAAAAGAGGGTTAAAAATGTTTTGGTGGTTCAAATCTGATATAATCCGGTTTCATTCCAAATGTAGCACACCTATCTTTTTCTTGCTCTAAAGGAAAATGTAGTATGAAACGTGTTTTTCTTTTTAACACTCTTTTTTTGGTTAATTTAAACATGCATTTTGAGTGAACAATTTTTACTCTTACTTGCAAGGTTAACTATAGGTCAACACTGTTTCTTTAATATTGACTTAACTCTGACTGCTGTTGACATTTTTTAAGGTCTATTTCTTTTAATACTACATAATTTAAGGGGGAAAATCAAGACTAATTAGTTGTTAATGAGAAACGCATATAATGAGAAACAAATGTAACATTAATGTCATGTACAATGTATGTCTGTGTGGTTTAAAAGGTAGGAACACTACCATTATTCAAAATTAGGGAATAAAATCATCGTAATAATTACTAGCAGATGTGTTGTAACTTGTGTTGCAAGTGAAAATTTCTTTGTCAGAACAATGTGTTGCAATGTTTAATAGTGTGCAATGGATATGATTTTTGAAGCGTTTATATTTTTCACCAAAGTCTTTTTTAATTCAGCTGTCTGGCATGCTTAGGAGATTGGGAAAGATTTAAGCTAATATTTTTTTCTCCCTCACAACTTTATTATTCCATCATCAGCACAGATATATTCCTTGACACATTCTGGTGACAGGTTTGTTGTGGCAGCTCGTCACTCTTCCAGGTTGTTGTACACTTACCGTTGAAGGAGCATCTTGTGTGTTTCCCAGCTTTAAATTCACAAATTCTGTACGTGTTTGCTACCAGAGACTGTAAAATTCCACATGGTGGCTGGAATGCAATGATCAAAAGACCTCATGGATGTCCACACACCTGAAGCAGCTGAGCTGGACCTGTTGCTTCTCAGCCTCCTGTGTGCAGATCCTCTACCTGCTGAGCGATGTCTTGGGTTCGAGCAAGTCTTTTTCCACCTCAGGGAACCTGAGGTGGAGGCAACTCTGAAACATTGTCCCTTCTGAATTACAGACTAGAGGGACTATATGTGAAGATGAGGGTGAGGAAGGCAAGGAAGGGAAGACAGATGGTGAAACAATCTAAAAATATCACCAGGTATGAGATTTTAGTCCTTGAGATTTTGAGTGGTGTAGACCTAAGTAGTTGTTGTAATAACGGCAGTTTTCAAAGTCCTCCTCACCCATTCCCATCCAACAGATATTTATCAATTGTCCTCTGGGTGTTGAAGCACAAGTCACAGCAGTGAATAAAACATAGGAAGTCTCTGCTCTCATGAAACTTATGTTCTGGTGAATACTATTTAAAACCAGCAGTATCTGTTAGGGTTACCATAATCTAAGCACTCTTCTAAGTACTTACATAGGATATCTCATTTAATTCTTATAACAATCTTCATAGATTTTTCTAATTGACAAGGCAATACAACTGTTATGACATCATTAATGCTAAACATGAAAATATTACATCCTTATAGAAATACATAATTGTTAGAAAAATATTTTTGATTATTTCAACCAAATGAACACTCAGGCTACTGAAAGAATTATATAGATGCCAGTATAAGAAAATGTGCATCTGTGTGTGTATGTGTATATATTTATACATATGTTTATTTGTTATATTTATTTTATATAAAGGGAGATAAATTTATCCCCAATGTAATATTAAAATTAACTCTGATAAAAACAAACTTGAAGGGAAAGGCAAACACTAGAACATCTGTGGGGAAGTTACTTTACATTTATGTTGGAGCCAGTTAGTAACTGGCTCCTGATAAAGGACACTTTCCCCGAAAGTGCAGTGCATGGACCACTTGCATCAGAGTCACCTGGGGCCTTTGCCACGATTTCCAGTTGGGGAGGGTGCTTCTCTAGATACACTGCCTATGAGTAGCTGGGTACAGGACTCTGTATTTTGTACCAAATCCCTGAGTGATTCTTGCTCACACTAAAGTTTAAGAACCACTGACGTAGAGTGTTATTTTCATAGTCTAATATTTCAGATAGCCTCTCTTTCTTTGAAATCCTCAGAGTTATGTTGTCAGCTGGTGAACATCTGTCTAGAATCCTAATATAACCATAATAGTGCATGATAACATACACTATCTATTAATGTTGAACAAGGTTGTCTGTTCTCTGGCATTATGAAACCTAGAATGTTGCTTTTCTTTCTATATGTTATGTACCAGTAGCATAAATCTCGATTTTTGTCCAACTTTGTCTCTGATGGCTGTTACTTCATTTATAATATCCGATGCTTTATTTCCCTTGCTTCTTGCTATTTTATTATGTCTCCAATCTTCTCTCAAGCCAATTCTTTTTTAAATGTTATTTTAATAAGAATTGATTAGTAGTTAGTTGTCCTTACCCTTATAAAAATAATCTATAATTAGGATCATTAAGTTATTAAATACATGTTTCTTTGTCTTGGGCAGGATAAGAAAGGTTGAGATGTGGTAACAAGGGATTTTAATGTCTCAATGGCTTCACACACACACTCACGAAATTTATTTCTCACTTACGTGGTTATCTAACACGAGTGTGTATGCCTTTGCTCCTCAGAGTCACAAACGAAGGCGGGCTAAGGGAGACCGCTTCTTGTAGCTGCAGTGTCTGACACCTGTGCCCTCTTTGACGAGGTTTGAGAACTGAAGGTCCTGCAAAGACTTTTAAATGCTTTGGTCTTGAAGGTGAACATACCATTTCCTCTCACAGACCATATCTATAGTTGAACACATGGGTTCACCTAATAATAAGGGGGCAAGAAAATGTGGGAGAACACTTGTGTACTCTTATCATATTTTTGGTACCTTTAAATTTCTGCTGCAGTTCTATACTGCTGGCCATGAGTAAAGTAGATGAGGGTTACTGTAATTTATTTAACCAAGAGGGAGATAGAAAGAAGATACCTCTGTTAAAAGACATTGTTACTTATATTAGTCAGTTAGAGAAAAGAAATTTTCTTACCCTGTGATTAGGCACTATGAAAACCACAAATAATGTATACGACACAGAAAGAAAAAAAATCATGATACAAAAGAGAAACAGAATATTTGACAAAATCACACTCAAATGATAGTTTTTAATCCAACAAAGTTTGTTTTTTTTTTTAAAGATTTTACTTATTTATTTTTAGAGAGAGGAGAAGGGAGGGAGACAGAGAAGGAGAGAAACAGCAATGTATGGTTGCCTCTCACATGGCCCTCACAGGGGACCTGGCCCGCAACCCAGGCATGTGCCCTGACTGGGAATCGAACCAGGACCGTCTGGTTCCCAGCCCGTGCTCAATCCACTGTGCTACACCAGCCAGGGCAAATCCAACAAAAAGTTTTTAAAAGCAGGATAGTGCTAACAATAAAGCATATTGGACAGGCACTATAGGAAACTAGATAGACATTTTGGGGGTTCAAATTTTTTTAAATTAAAAATAACATATGAGAATGCACTGGTGGGTGAGCAGAAGTTACAGCAATGAGTAACACAAATGAAGTCCCTGCTCTCCTGGAACTTACATTAAAGAGCATAATAATGGTAGATATGTATTCAGGCTATTATTAGTACTCTTGGTACTATTTTACATACATTATCTCATTTAATCCTTATAACAATCTCATGACATTGTAATTTAAGAAGGAATAGTAAGATGAACTTTGAGGAGATAGGCATCCTCTTTTAATACTTTTGATTTTTGTAGGTCAAAAGTGATTGAATATTGACATTTTCGTAAAATTCAACTTAATAGTCAACATTTACGAAATTTTTATCAGAACAAAATTATGCATCATCATCATCTTCCGTCATTATCATTTTAACATTTGTGGAGTACTTCAGTGTAGCAGGCATTGTACTCACATTATGCATGCATTTTCTCATTTAATTCTAGATTAGTTTCTTATGGCTCTTGCAAACAAACTACCACAAATTTAGTGGCTTAAAAAAACACAAATGTATTATCTTACAATTCTGAAATAAGTCCAAATAGATTTCCCTGGGCTAACATTAAGTTATTGGCAGGATTATGTTTCTTCTGGAGGCCCTGGGGAGAATGTGGCCCTTTCCCACTCCTAGAGGCTGGCTGCAGTCCGTGGTGCCCCGCCTCTCCCTGCATCTTTAAAGACGGCAACCTTAGCACTCTGACCTCTGAGTCACATCTCCTTTTCAACCTCTGAAGAACCCTTGTGATGACATTGGATATACTTGGATAATACAAAATAATCTCCTCACCCCACATCCTTAATCACATCTGCAAAGTCCCTTTGCCATATAAGGTATCATAGTCACATGTTCTAGAGATTAGGATGTGGACATTTTGTGGGGTCATTATTCTGCCTATCACACATTCTAATACAATTCCATACAGCAGATACTATCAATATCTGTGTTTTATAGATGAGAGGAGAGCTGAGGCTTAGAGAGGTGTGGTAATCTGCCCAAAGTCACACTGGACAACGATGGAACTAGTATGGGAGCAGAACTAGGTTGTACTCTACTCATTAAACCAAGGTAACAAACATGACCATTCTAGATGTTTGCTTGCCTATCCCCTGAAACGAGTCAGTCCAGCAAGTCAGCGGCAACTCATTCTGGCAGAACAAAAGGATGGTCACTCTAATTATTACTATGTTTTCTTGGTCAGATTTTTTTCTCTCTCACGTTTTAGTGTGTGAAGCTCTGGGGTTTCAAGCTATCTGGGCATTTAAAGAAATTTAAAACATTTCTCTCATTATTATTTGATTCTTCATGGTTACCCTTTAGATTCATCCTTACAGATGTTTTATGGCTTTCTGCTCAGCTGAGAGTGTTACAGAACCAGCCAGTGGTGTTCTGGAACACCTGTGGGGTTTGATTGCCAAGAAGTGTGACTCCCAAGGCAAGAATTTGGTGAAAAAGGAAAGGGGATTTTTATTTAATGGTGATGTAGATTTCTGCTTCTAAGTCCACACCCAGAAACAAATAGACCTGCCTCCCTCTGCCAAGACAAGCCAGTCCAGTTTCAGAATATGCCACTCAAAGTACTGCCCTTCAGAAATGCTGAAGTCTCCAGCTCAGCATTCCCAGTCACATTTCAGCTGCAAGCACCGTTCACGTGTCTGTGTGCTTGGCCAGGCAGGTCCCCACAGCTCTGCTAGCTGCACTGCTGTCTTGTGGCAGGCCTCAGACCTCCAGGAAGACCTCCTGACCTCATGGCAGGCTTCCCTGCAGACCTTGCGGAGGACTCCTATTACTCAGCCTGCCCTGACTTTAAATTCTCGTCTCATAACTTCCTGTATGGCCAAACACCTGGCTCTTCCTATGGTGTGTTAGTGTCCGCTGTTTTTATCAGCTCCCAGTGTCTTTGACCCTTTTTTGGCTGCCATCTTTAGTCAGGGCAAGAGTCACCAGCCACGCACAGGCATCCAGGGTGGGCATCTGCCCCCACTGCTCACATAGGCTGTATATGAGCTTCCTGCTGGCTATGTCATGAGTCAGTCTGCTGGTGCACATTCTTCTCGTAACGTGCATAATTTTGCCCCAGGCAGCAGCCTTCTTCCCTTCAGGATGGCAGGGCTGTAAATCTGCCTTGGTTATGCAATGTGCCTTAAACACTGTACTTTTCTGCTTTTTGGGCATTCTTTTCCTGCCCCCTCATCCTGCTCCCTCTGCAGGATTTGGAGGGGGCGATGGGGCTCTCCCATCCTCAGGGGACCCATGCTCTGCACCCTGTTACAAGAGTACAAATCAGGCTCATTAATTTCAGAAACAATATCACCTCTGTCTGTTTTCTATCCAAATGGAATATTTTATATCAGATATCTATCTATCATATGTATCCCCATGACACATATCATGTATATCACACACAAGCATATGTGTATGCATACACAAACACATATCAACCTCTAATAATACCTTTTTAGTTTAAATTAAAACAGAATATTTGCCCATTAGAAATGAATCTGAGAGTTCTCCTTTCAAATGATTACCATCAAACCTCTACAAAAATCATGGGTTGAATGACTGATATTTTTAAAAGTCAGGACTACTTTAATTGTTATTTTATCTGGTTCTTTAATCACTTATTATTTTTAAAAGTTAAACAGCAATACAACATAGAACACAATAACGCCCTTAACTTTTTTCTTTAATGGAATGGAATTATAAAGAACATTTCTACATCTTTTGCAAAACTGCATTTTTGGGTATATTCTTAATGTTATTGAACATTTTTAATATAAATGTTTACAGAAAAAATTCTTCATCACCTTTTTTTTTTATTCTCATGACAGCCAGGAAGTTCTGAACCTAAATTTGTGCTCACTTCCAGAACAACTTTTCCTTACCTTCTGTGTGAATTCATGGTTACTTCTCCTTATTAGCCATATAGGTGCATGTTGCAAGTTTTTAAAGAATCATAGGCTTGATATATGTTTTAAGGAAATAACAATATCAAATTATTTCTAAGCTACCAATTATAGTTTCTGGTGAGTGCTATCAGGATAATGATTTCTAAAAGTGATGGATTTGTGAAGGGAGGATCATTACAGCTGTCTTTTGTGGTAACATGGTGTTTGTCCCTCAAAGGCATCTGTGGGCAGAAAATCACATTGGCAACTCAGCTTTAATTCTTCAGGCAACTGATGATAGGACACAATCTAGAATTCCACTTGTTATTCCTGTGCCTTAGTCTGCCTGAAGGTGAGATATTGAGGTGTTTAAGTTCAATATATTCATGGAGGTAGAACATATAATTAGGGGACTGATTTGCCAAGTTTTAAAGGAGAACTGGGTATCCATGCCTAATCTCTCCTTCTCCTCTTTCTCTTGGGGAAGGGCTTGGCTGAAAGCAGCACCAGTTCTGCTCTTCTCTTTGCCAAACAGTGAGTGACAAGGCCCTGTATGACCTGGGAAAGCCTATGGTTTTCCTTTGCTACCTGTGACTTTGGGAGAAGGAAGGTATATGTCCAATTCCAGAGTTTAACACAAGAAAGCCCCACAGACCTGCAGATATGAGCCACATTCTCCCATAATAATTTTACTAAAAATGATATTTTGGACTTCTGCATTACTGTTACATTATTTCTCAAATATTTTAAGACCAAGACAGAGAATGCAATAATTCAGCAAGGTTGTGAGACATATAAGTTGCATGTATAAGTCAATAGCCTCTCTCTCTCTCTCCATATATATGTGTATACACACACACACACACACACACACACACACAGTCTATCCAGAAAGTATCCATCCATGTACTATGAAAAATAGAGACATTTACTGAAGAAGATACGATACAAGAAACATTGTACATAGGACAATGATGCCTCAGTCCCCTTCAAAGTAGGTACTTTGGGACATCACAGTTCTCCCAATTTCCATCATCTGCCCCATTGTATTTTCCTGAATCTCATCAACAGTCTGAAATCTTCCCTTTAAAAGGTGATTTTAAAAACATTCATCTCGGTTTATTTAATCTCAAAGAAAGAGAAAGTGTGCCACCTGTTTTATTTAAATTAATTGGGGCACTACCTGGAAGGATAACCTGGGTATGTCATTCTTAAGACTTTTAAAGAAAGTTGTATATCAAATTTGTGAAGTGATTTAGAAATTTAGAGATTTAGAAAAAAAAATAAATAAAAGGTGATTTTAGTTTTGGGAAAAGCCTGAAGCTGCAGGGTGCCAAATCTGGGCTACTGTAGGAGTCGCCTGGGTGATTTGATGTTTCACCAAAAAACTCTCATGAGACATGATGCATGAGTGGGTGCATTGTTGTGATGAAGCTGCCAATCACCAGTTGCTCATAGCTGAGGCTTTCTGGATAATCCGGATAGTTTCCGTGGAGGAATGCTCAATTTTAAGGAAAAATTTGATACAGATTTGTTGCTCTCCTTGCTCACTCATTTTGAATGTGACAGCCACACAGTACACATGCTCATCAATGACAACTACTGCCCCCACTGACTAGTACAGTGTAGTCATCATTGTTCATGCATGTGTATTCCAGTCCAGTCTCCTTGGCTGCTAGGCTACATTGATGTCATGCAAACCATTCTTGTTATATTAGCAATGGCTTCACTTTTTCTGGACAGACATCATATACCAGTGTTTTTTAAATATATTTTATTGACTATACTCTTACAGTTGTCCCCTCATTGCCCCCTCCACCCTGTACCACCATTCTTTCCAGCAATCCTTTCCCTGAGTTCATGTCTATGGGTCATGCATATAAGTTCTTTGGCTTGATCCCTGTACCTTTTTCCCAATTCTCTCCCTCCCCCCGCAACTGATAACTCTCCAAATGATCTCCATACATCTCTGGTTCTATACCTGTTCTGCTTGTTTGCTTAGTTTGTTTTTTGGATTCATATGTTGATAGTTGGGAATTTATTGTCATTTTAATATTCATGGTTTTGATCTTTTTTTTTTCTTAAATAGGTCCCTTTAGTATTTCATTTAATAATGGCTTGGTGATGATGAACTCTTTTAGCTTTACCTTGTCTGGGAAACACTTTATCTGCCCTTCCATTCTAAATGATAGCTTTGCTGGATAGAATAATCTAGGTTGTAGGTCCTTGCTTTCCATCATTTTGAATACTTCTTGTCAATCCCTTCTAGCCTACAAAGTTTCCTTTGAGAAATCAGCTGACAGTCTTATGGGAACTCCTTTGTAGGTAACCCTCTGCTTTTCTCTTGCAGCTTTTAAGATTCTCTCTTTATCTTTAACCTTTGGCATTTTAATTATGATGTGTCTTGGTGTAGTTGTCTTTGTGTTCATCTTGTTTGGGACTTTCTGTGCTTCCTGTTCTTGTATGTCTATTTCCTTCACCAAATTGGGAAAGTTTTTTTTCAAATAGGTTTTAAATTTCTTGCTCTTTCTCTTCTCCTTCTGGCACCCCTATGATTTTATGTTGGTACATTTCAAGATGTCCAAGAGGCTCCTTAGCCTATCCCCCTTTTTTTTTTTTTTGAAATCTTGTTTCTTCTTGCTCTTATGATTTAATGCTTTTTTCTTTCTTGTGTTCCAAATTGTTGATTTGATTCTTGGCTTCATCACCTGAAATTTTGGTTCCCTGGTGATTTTTCTTTATTTCACTTAATATAACCTTTATTTCTGCCTGGGTCCTTTTTAAGCTGTTGGAGTACCCAATGAGTTCCTTGAGCATCATGATAACCAGTGTTTGTAACTCTGATTCTGATAAGTTGCTTATCTCCATTTTGTTTCATTATTTTTTCTAGAGTTTTGTTCTATTCTTGCATTTGGACCATATTTCTTTGTCTCCTCATTTTGGCAGCCTTCCCATGTTTGTTTCTTTGTAGAGCTGCTTTGACTTCCTGTCTTGGTATTGTGGCTTATTGTAGAAGAGCACCCCTGTAAGTTGTATGGAGCAGAGCATTAGTTAATTGCCAAGGCGTGGCAACCTGTGTTACTGCTCTGTGGCTCTGTATGTGGGAGGGCTAAGAGAGGGGACAATGCTATTGGTTGGCCTCTGGTGTTTTGCCTGGAAAGAAACTGTCTCCTGGCATGTGCCCTGTTGCAAGTCACTTCAAATTCTCCCTAATGTCACTAGTGCTCTGCCAACTATTTCCCTGCTGCTGAATCTCAGAGGGGGCATGTCTGTATAAGTCCTAAGTCCACTGTGGGTCTTTTAAGAGGAGTCTCCTAAGAATTCTGCAGTTTCTTCTGCCACCCCAACCCCCACTAGTTTTTACAGCTAGAATTTATGGGGACTTATCTTCATAGCACTGGAACCCTGGGCTGGGTGGTTTCATCTGGGGCTGGGATCTCTCACTTCCAAGATAACCCTCCCAGTTTTTATCTACCACATGTGGGTGTGGGACCGCTCATTCTGTGTTTCCATTCTTCTCTGTGCTACTTCCATTTCATCCCTTTCTGTATCTCTCCACCTCTCCATACCTCTCCATGCATCTCCACGTCTCTGCCCTTCCTACCTGTATGGATGACTGTGATATCTTTTTTTTTTCAGATTTAAATTATTTTATTGTTGTTCAATTACAGTTGTCTGCATTTACCCTCCCCCCACCCCACCCCAGGCAAACCCACCTCCCTCCCTTGCTTCCCCCCTCCCCCTTGGTTTTGTCCATGTGTCCTTTATAGCAGTTCCTGAATACCCTGTCCTCCTTCTCCCCTTCCCTCTCCCCTCTGGTTACTGCCAGAATGTTCTAAGCTTCAATGTCTCTGGTTCTATTTTGTTTCTCTGGTTGTATTTTGCTTGCTTATCTCAGAAGCGTCTTGGCTGTGACTGATCTGAATTCCCCGGTAGCTGATCTGGCCTCAGTGCCTTCGTTCCTGAGTCCTCATACAAAACTTTTTAACATTTCATATAGTAGAGGCTGCATGATGATGTACTCCTTGAACTTGACCTTATCTGAGAAGCACTTTATCTGCCCTTCCATTCTACATGAAAGTTTTGCTGGATAGATTATTCTTGGTTGTAGGCCCTTGCTTTTCATGATTTGAAATCTCTGTCTCCAGCCCCTTCTTGCTTGGAAGGTCTCCTTTGAGAAATCCGCTGACAGTCTTATGGGGATTCCTTTGTAGGTAACTGTCTCCTTTTCTCTTGCTGCTTGCAAGATTTTCTCTTTATTCTTAATCTTGGGTAATGTAATTATGATGTGCCTTGGTGTGTTCCTCTTTGGGTCCCACTTCTTTGGGGTTCTCTGAGCT
>PVJI01016267.1:0-38733 GCA_004026765.1 Micronycteris hirsuta
CCAGAGGCCACAAAACCGATAAATCCGGACTCTGCAAATCAGGCAGCTTCTCAGCCCCAAGATGTCAGCGAGAAAATAAGAAACCTGGGGAAAATATTCTGAAGGCATTGTTGGTTATGACACTTTTGTTTAGAAGGAGCACGTCTGACTCAGATGACTCAAACAAAAAAAAAGAGGAAGAAATACATGTGCACTCTCGGGGTTCGGTGCAGTCATGTCTCAGTCCAGACGGCAGAGCCCCCACGGACCTGCCCCTCCGTGTTCTCTGGCTCTTCCCACCTCCACATGAATACCTCGTCCTCCACCCACTCCCTTCGCAAAGGGCCGGCTGAGGAGCTGGTTCAGACTTCCCACTCCCCTCCCGTGTTGTTTGGAAGAAGTGGAGATATTTCCCGTCATTCCACCAAACGAGAACGGGGGTGCTCTTCCCAGAATCTCTCACTTGGCCTCTCCCCACCCACTGAAGTGAGAGTCATAGGCCCACCATTAAATTTAGCACTGTAACCAAGACCGAAGGTTTTGCTGATTGGCAGGGAGGGCCCCTCTGTGGGCCTAAGGGTGATGTCAGTCTTCACCTCTGTCCCACACCAGGATGGTTAAAACATTTTTTCTAATTCCCTCAAAGAAATTCTAGATGTCAGTAATAAAAGGGAAAGCAGATAGACAGCAGTAAAGGAAGAATTAACTTGGAGGAGGTAAACAATACATGCCTACCACAATTAGTTAGGATTTTTTTTTTAATTGCAGAAACCAATTTAACCGGCCTAAGCAGAAAATGGAACTTTATTACAGGGATCCTCCCACCTCAGAAATCCCTTGGGCTTAAAGACATGAATGCCAAGACACTCCGAGAGTCTGGGACCCAGGCTGCAAAGTCACTGAAATTTTCTTTGTCTTCATTTCTCCCTCGTTTGTATATGGTTTCTTCCCTCTGTGTGTGTGGACTGGTTTCCTTGGTTTCTAAATCCACCTGGCAGGTAACCCTCATCTTCCAGGTGTCAGTTCTAGAATTCTGGGGAAGAGCTTCTAGGAGGGGCTGGATCACGTAGCCCTCCCTGGTCATGAGGCAGAGTTCTTTCGTGAAAGGATTCCCATGGTCCTCTCGTGTGACTTACGAATGGTGGGGTCCTGGGGCAGCTCCCGCCAAAGGCATGTCTGAGACCGCCCAATAAGTGACCAGTGATGCCCACTGCAATGGACGCTGCACTACACTGGCCACATGAAATGTTTACAGACTGTGTTCTAATACTGAAAACGTATATAAAAAGCAGCAAACTATCTACCCTGGGACTTAACAAGAAGAAGAGAAAGCTCCTACCTCTTCCCCGTCATTTGGCCGAAATCCCTCTGAGCACCCCCCATGCTCTGGAAGCACTTGCCCTGGGCCTAGCAGCGCCCCCAACCGCCCTGCCACAGTGAGTTCCCCACGTGGCCCTGAGAAGCCAGCTTTCTTTCGGCACTGGAGACGCATCGTTTTTCATTTACTGCAGCCAACAAACTCATTCACAATTATTCAACAGACGGATTAATGGATGGTAAGTCTGAGGTTATCTGATTTCTTCATGCATAGATCATCTGAGTTAATACTTCATATTGAAGAACTAATTTGAGAAATTACAGAAGAAGGTAAAGACTGAAGACATCATTTCTCCTCTCATGACTTGTACTTAAATGGAAAGATATTCAAGATGTACTTAAATGAAAAAAAAAAACACATACAATCTCTTAATAGGTTTTTCCTTAATCTCTATTTTAGTATTACACTATCTTTTCAGAAGAAAATTATAAAATATAAAAATTCATAAAAATAACTCAATTTTAACTTAAATCACCTGATATTTTACCAAAAAACCCTTATATTTACATCATTTTAGTAACACAATTTTTTTTCTAACTTGTTTTTACATGCGTGTCTAATTTAATGCTTATGTGATGTATCATAACTTGAACTGTGAAGAATTTGACTATATAGCAAATGCCTACATATTAGTCATCAGTTTATGTGCATGATAAAATCAATCCTATCATTTACTATGCTGTTAATTGGAGCCTTTTGCTGGCTAGTACTTCTGCATTTAGAAAACACAGTGATATCACTCTATTACATCTAGATTAGGCCCTTAGGTATCTATTGAAATGTGTTCAAATTAGACCTACTATGTATCTAATTATGTTCTTATTCTCTGTGAATTGCTAACTCAAGGAATATATAAATCATATTTTAAACCACACATGTCCTTCATCAATCAGAAATCCAAAACACATTTATGACGTTCAGAGCTCCACAAATTTCTGTTCTATATATAAGAGAATACCAAGAAGAAAATCTGTGGAAAGTTTTCCAGGCTTATGGGCTATCTGATGAAAGAAGAAATTTGTGGAGATCTACTTTAAAGTACTGCAAGATATGTTATAATGACAGCTAAATGAGAAATGACAACTAATTCAAAATTATTTCGACAAAATCATATATTTTATTCAGATCTCCTCATATCACTGATTTCTCTCTCCCTTTAGTCAAACGAATTCAAACAGACACAGTCTGTAAACCACAGAACTACATATTTGGTGTTAATACTGGTGCATCACTTAGAGGAAGTACCTCTTGATGTATGTTACTACCAGTCCCCATACGCTCTCATTACTTACACTGTCAAACACCTTACATAACAGAGAAGAATTCATGAGCAGAAACACGAGAAGGAATTCTTCAGTGGCTTTGAACAACTGTAGTTAATTTTGTATTTTTAATGAGCACATTCTGTTCTAGTCTTATTTATGTGTAGGGGGGATTTTTTTTTTTTTACTGCAGCTCCTCAAAGATTATTTTTATTTATTTTGTTTCACTTGCCAGTGACACATAGCTTTGAGGAGGGTCGGACTGAGTTATTATGGAACAATGTTCAACTGAAATAAAGCCATCAATATTTGTACACCCAATATTTATTTACACATCTGAAAGATTTTCAAAGTTTTTTCCTCCTGTGTTAAAGAACAAAGCAGGGATTCCTTTTAATGGGATAAACACCACTGCTAAAGGAAGAGATCGCTAGATTACTGAACATCAATAAAACAATCAATACAGTTTAATACCAAGAAGAGCTTATCTCATCCCCTGACTCCTCAACTACTTTTACTTAGTGTCAGAGTTGCATGTTTGAACATGTCTTCTTATTAGTACCCACTATTAGAGGTTAAAAGTCTTGGCTCTTTCTTTTTTTTTTTTTACAAAGCATGCCATAATTCAAATGCCCTAATCATTGTTCAGAAGCAAGGATGCAAACCAAGTTATTTATTCTAAAAATGTCTTGCCCAGGCATCAGGGGCCAGAGCTTCATCCCATACACCAAGAGGTTGTGGTTCAATCCCCAGTCAGGGCGTGTGCAGGAGGCAACCAATCAATGTTTCTCTCTCACACCGAGGTTTCTCTCTCTCTACCCACCTCCCTGCTGGCCTTCCTCCCCCTTCCTCTCTCTAAAAATCAATAAGAAAGTCTTCAAGTGAGGATTAACAATAACAATAATAAAAGGTCCTAAATTCACTTCTTGCAAAAGGTGATATTCCTTACCAATAAATATGTACGAATCATTTTTAGAATAAGTTCTCTTTAGTCAGTAGCTGGATATAAAAGTATACACCAGAAATTAGAGAAGGGGAATAATAATAAAAATCCTCAACCTGTAGAGTGGATTAGCTGTTCTTCAAGAGGAGGAATATTCCAGAAGGACTCCACTCTACGATGTGGTTAGTGATGAGCACAGCACCAGGAAAGCAATCAGACACTGCAATAGACGTGACGATGTACTGCGATGAGAGTGTGAAATTGCAGTAAGTGCAAACCCAAAGGAGGAATCACAGAAGAGATTTAGGAAAATCATTAGAGTTGAAAAATGAAAATTAGTCCTATGGTAAAGTCCCAAATAATGATTTCTGGTTAATCAGAGAAGGAAAATTCTTTAGAGTATCATCACTTCATAAAAGATGTCTTTAAAATATTCAATTTCCTTTGTTTCTTCCCAATTCACCAAATTTCTAAGATATATTTTTTTATGAGGGGAAATTTCCAGGAAGAGACTACCTTAGGCAGAATCTGCTTTTATATCTGAAGTGAATGTGTTTAGCACAAATCAATTAAGAGCTTCTGAGACTTAAAGTCCAGACAAGAAAATATCAATTGGCAATACTGGAGCCAGACTGCCAATCCTCTATCAATCTTAGTACCTCAGTTTTTCTTCTAAATCTGGATCAGTTATAAACTTCCAGAATTCAGTTCCAGTGGTCACGTGCAAAGTCTCTAACATGACGTGACACTGCCAGAAGTACACCTAGAGACTCTCTTTTTCACACTAGAGGCTCAGCTACATAGCAAGTTAAAAGAACTTAGAACTTTCAAAGTTCCACTTATGAAAAAAATGTAAAATTATGAATTCTTAGAAGGGAACAAATACTGAACACCTTCTATGTGTGAGGCATATAAAAATAAGACAGAAAGGTGACAGTTTGCAAAAATAAGACCCAGGAATAAAAAGTTGGCCAGCAAAGGAATGCATGAAGCCAGAGTGAAGGGCATCTGAGTGGACTAGGGATTGAGGACAACTGTCAGGCAAAGCTACAGTTTGAGCACAGTTTGGAATAGGAGTGGAAAAATAGGTCAGGAATCCTGTTTACCTGGGTAGGAATCAAGGATGCACAAAGCATGCTCATAAGTTAACATTTTAGACTTTAAAGACTCTGCAAGAGATAAGTTTTAAAAAGTAAGGTAGGATATTTTAAAAGCCACTGAATATGTCAAATTTAGTCCTTGTCTAATTTTATTTGAGGACAGGAAACATGTCTTCTTTATTTCTGTAGTTCCCTGCTAGCTTAGCCCACTGCCTCTTAGAGATCACACACTGTGTATACGTGTGTGTATAATTGAGTTGACTTCTACGCGAAATGTTAAACAATTAAAGTCTTTTTACAGAGACATGACATGAGAAAATCATTTCTTAAAAAGATTTACTTTGCTGAGCAAGATACAGTAGATAGGGAAAAGGCTGATGGTAGGGAGACCAGTTATGAATTAGGAAAGTTATTTTAGTAGAAGTTAAACACCTCTTACAGGTTTATTTTTAAAGGCGAGGTGGTACTTGAGGTCAGCACACACAGTGATGTATGTGCACATGTTAATTA
Source organism: Micronycteris hirsuta (assembly GCA_004026765.1). Classification (NCBI taxonomy): domain Eukaryota; kingdom Metazoa; phylum Chordata; class Mammalia; order Chiroptera; family Phyllostomidae; genus Micronycteris; species Micronycteris hirsuta. Next base: position 5,173 of record PVJI01016267.1, read on the forward strand.
ACCCTGCACATGACCGTGGGAACGCAAGTTGTGCTAAACAGATGTGCTAATTACAAGATTTGAAATTAGTCGGCAACACCATCTAAATTGATGTCAAACATTTCTACCAAATTTAGAAAGTGTTAGGACATATATCCACTAACTCTCATGACAAGAAGTTCCTGGAAGAAGAAAAGCAAAAATACTTTCAAGTTTTCTGTGGCAAGAATCTCTTAAAATCTAATTAATTGCTCTTGATAGCTCATAAAAGGCAAAACTCTTTTAAAATAAGGTTTGATGGGCATTTAGGCTTAATCAAATATGCAAATTACATGGAAAACTGAAGCAAATGCTAAAATTGGTTCCAAATATCTGGTCTGCAAAAAGGAGAAAGAGAAAAAAGAAGAAATATTTTTGGAGACTGAAGTGGGTATTGTTGCTATTCTTTACTTAAATCACCAATTGTGCAAATGCGTTTCATACGCAGGCTAGGCTTTAGAATAAGAGACGCTGGGGAGGTTTCCAGTTTACAGCTTTGCTCTGTTCCTGAGAGGGAGATGGGGCCCTTGCACAACATCACAATCATCACATCACAAGTGCAACGGAGCTCCCAGTGGAAGCCAGACAGCACTCGATCACCCATGAAACAGGAGACTCAACAAGCTGCACGCCTCCCCTGGGAGGACAGCACCTTTATCACCCCTGAATCCCAGGGAAGCCTGCCCTCAGACAAGATTGTCCTCTTCGGTACCAATTTAAATAGGCGATCAGGAGGTGCTTGGGAGGAGCTAAGAAAGAGGGAGGGCCTGGGAGTACCGGGAGCCACGAAGGAAGTCAGCCCACAGCAATCTGTTCTGTTGCAGTGCGCAGCGTAACTTAAAGCTGCACAGAATTCTTCCAAAGAGGAAGTTTGATTTGGGTGATGGATAGAACTAGCAGTATGCACAGAAGACAGGAACAGTTGGTCACCTCCTTACTGGCCTTCAGGGACCAAGAATCCCAACACACATTCCTCTACAATGCAAATTGCTCCAGCAAACTGAGGCTTTGTGATCTCAGCAGGTTAATGTCACTAAGCAAACGTGTCACTTAAACAGAAATGCTTAGAAGTCTTGAGACCCCTAAAACACTGATTAATCCATGTATTTATTAGTCAAATATTTTTAATGCCTCCTATTCTAGGCCCAGGGAGTAAAGAGAAGAATAGACTTTTATGGAATGTACATACTAGTGAGGTGAGAGACAATAATCAAGTATATAAAATGTCGGTGGTGATGGGTATAAACAAAGAGAAATAAACAGGGTGATGGTGACGAGGGAGTGTGTAATTCTGTATGGGACAGTTAAGGAAGCCTTCTCAGAAAGGCGGACACTGGAGACCAGAAGGAGCTGAAGGAATGAGACATGGGATGTATCTGTGGAAGGAGTGATCCAGAGGACCAGCAAACGCCGGGCATGTTCTACATACAGCAACTTGCCTGGTGTGACTGGAGAGGGGATGGAGGGGTCACGGGGTTGGGGTGGGGGGGTGTTGATCACAAAGGTGCTGAGGGTTCAGAGTCCAGATAGGTGTCAGGCCACGGTAAGTATTTTAGCATCTCCTTTCAACGGCAGGCCATCGGAGGGTGTTGAGTGAGGAATGATATGCCATTTTCTTCACTGGGGCAGCTGTGTGGCAAACTGGTGGAGTGGGTAGGTTTGTTTTTTTTAATTATAGTTAACATACAATATTATATCAGTTTCAGGTGTACAACGGTGATTCAGTATTTATATGCCTTACAAAATGATCACCATAGTAAGTCTAGTTACCATCTTTCACCACACATAGTTATTACATTATTTTTTACTATAATCCCTTTGCTGTATTTCACATCTCATAACTTTTTTTTAAATTACTGTCGACATACAATGTTATGTTAGTTTAGGTGTACAACACAGTGATTGAAAAGAGTACAGTTTTGGACATGTTACATTTCAGATGCCTGTCTGACCCCCGAATGGGAAAATCGAGGAGCCAGTTGTGCATGTGGAGTTCCGGAGAAAGGTCGCAGGTGAGAATGTAAAGCCGGGGATCACCAATGTTCAAACTGTACTTAAAGCTATGGGACTGGATGAGTTTCCATGGGGAGTGACCATGGAGAAGGAAGGAGGTTCTAACACCGAGACAAACTCTGGAGTTTGGGAACGTGAGGGGAACCGGCAAAGGAAGACAGAGAAAAAGTCGGCAAGAAGAGAAACACATCCTGGAAATCACGCACAGGCAAGCGCTTCCAGAAAAGGAAGGAACAGCTACCCGTGCTGCCACCTGGTCCAGGAAGTTGAGAGCCGAGAACGGAGCATTGGATTTGACAACAGGGAAGTCATGAATGACCTGGACAAAGGAAGCTCCTGCGGAGAGGTGGAGGAGAAATTCCGACTGGAATCCGTACAGAAAGGGAGGGGAAGAGCCGGAGACAGAGCGTGTAAACAGCTCTCTAAGAGTGTAACTGGAAAGCAGAAGAGAAGGGGTGACGCCTGGAGGCAGGTGTGGGGCCTCGAGGGCGGGGCCGCTGCAAGGAAAGTTGTTTCAGCATGCTTGTTCTTGGTGGGGATCTAATATCGAGGGTGTGGGAGATACAGGGAGACAATTATAGGAGCCACATGCTTTACAACGTGGGAGGGTGGGACCCAGAGGGCAATTAAAGATGGTGATTGCTTTAGATAAGAGCCCTGGGTGGAGTCCTTCATTTATGAATTGATCCAATAGGCAGGCTCTTTGAGAACTGATGATAAAGTTTCATTGACCACTTAGAGTATGTAATTGGCACGGCTCTAATCACTTCACATATGTATGTCTCATCCTCCAAACATCTCTATGAATTAATTGGGCCCACAATTCATGCATTTATTTAATCATTGAACAAATATTTACTGAGAGCCTACTGTGTCCCAAGCACTGTACTTACTACCTACTGGGGAATAAGAACATAAACAATAAAATTACCAGGTAAGAGCTGTGGAATGTTCGTGAAACACCAGACTTTTTGCTAATACATCCACGTTCATCATCTCACGTGCTCTCACTTTGACCCTAGGAGGTTGGTACTGTTGTTCACACCTTACAGATCAGAAAACTGAGGTTGAGAGAGGTTAAATAACACCTAAGAGAACACAAAATGATTCAAGCTCAAACTGTGTGATTCCACTGTGTTACCTACACTATCCCTGCCCCCTGTACTGTAAAGAATGATCCTTTATGTCTGCATTACTGACATAAGCAAAAACCAGATGAACAACAAAAAAGTGAATAAATAAATGAGAAAAGAATTGCAATGTTCCAAGTACAAGAAAATGAGTCGGTGTTAAAGCAGAGAATAATGGAGTATTGGGAGTAGGGACAGCTGTAAAAAAAAAAAAAAGGTTGTCAAGAAAAGCTACTTACCAAGGAAACAACATTTCAGCTGAGACTTAAGGGATGAGAAATATTGGATGAGGATGGGAGAAACTTGCAGGTCAAGGCAAGAATAGTAAGTGAAAGGACCTGAGGCGGGAAAGAGCTTTGCATGCTCACGGAACCAAAATAGAATCGACTTTGCTGGAATATAACACAAAAATGTAAGAGTGAGTTGAAATACATTGAGGAGCTAGGGAGGGCTCTGACTATGCAGGGTCCTGAAGGCCCAGAAGAGTTTAAATTTCATTCTAACTTTAGCAGCAAGTCACTGACACTTTCTAAGCAGGAGAGGACATGCGAGGTTTATAGTTGAAGATAACACACACGCAGTGCACAGATGAATTAGAAATGTTGGTGGGCCAGAGGAAGCAGGGAGACCAGTCGGCAAGCTGTGCAGTTGCAGCCCAGAAGAGAAGTAACAGTGATGACTGGACACAGACAGAAGCACCGGGATCAGAGAAGCATGTCGGAGACAGCATTTACAGGTTTGCGTGATCAAATGGATGCAAGGGAGGAGAGGGAAGGGCAGGGGGTGACTCTCGCGTCTTGACTTGAGCAGCTGAGTTGATGGTGAATCCATTTACTGAGATGGGAAAACTTGAGGGTTGTGGCAGGAGACAGGTTTGGAAAGAATCAAGAATTCTCTTTTGGATGCATTTTGTTAGAACTATGAAAGAACTTAATTTTGAAGTCTAGTGGAGAACTCTGGGATACAGACCTGAACTGGAGAGTCAATGACATAAGATGATATTCAAAGTCAAGGATATGGATGAGATTACCTAGTAGGAGTATATAGTGAGGTGAGGGGGGAGGGAAGGGGAGCGAAAAATACCCAGGAAAAGCCATAAAGAGCTGCAATGTTTTACAGTTTGATAAAGAATGAGAAGCTGAGGGGGAAAAAAAGTTGAGAAAATCATCCAGTCTGGTCAGAGGAAGATCAGGAGAATGTGGTGCCCAGGGAAACAGTCGAGGACTGTGTCACGAGAAAGGAACCAGTAAATTGTAGCAAATGCCGATGAGAACTGAGAAAAATAATGACAGAGAAGCATCTATTGAATTTGGCAACATGGAAGTCACTAACAAACGTGACAAGTGTTTCGGGGGGAAGCACCATCTGGAGGGTAAGTATGTGATTATGACAAGGCGCTGAGAAACGGGGAGGGTTTTCAACACAGGCATGTTAAAAGATAAACAAAGGCACACTGAAGAAATTTTAAAGTATATTTGATCCAAAAAAATCTGTCTGAATGGGGCTTCAACAATAAGAAGTGGTTGAGAACAGTCCAAGGACAGGAGTTAAGGGCGAGACTTACAGAGAAAAGGCAACGCAGAGCAAGGAAACGACTTCACTGGCTATGGCACTTGCCTCTTTGGGAAAAGCCTTACTGGCTGTGACTGGTCATCCTTAGGCTTTGATTTCCTAACCATGAGGCATTTACGGGCAGAGGTTCTGGGTTGGATGTAGGCGGCAAAGGTGTGAGAACCAATCTCAATGCAATGGCCTCCTTGTTTAATTAATTTAACAGGAGATAGGACAGCCTATTAGTGGGCTGACAGAAATGCCGGGGAAGAGAAGAGTCGTGTGTTGTAGATAACAATGAAAGGAGAAGACGGTGTGAATTCCTAGAGAAAGCAGAACGGTGTTAATGACCCAAATAGAGACAAGAGCCGCGAATGCCAGGCGGGCACAGCCTCTTCACTGAGAGAGGACGAAGCAGAAAACACGTGTAGGTTGGCTGTAAATGTGGCCATGGAAGGAAGATAAGGAAATTTGCTGATGAAAACCAAAGCCAGAGCCTGAAACCAGCTCTGCCCACCTCGGAGTGGCACCCACAGGGCAGGCCGTTTGAAACTGCGTGCGGCTGCTGAGCGGGTCCCTTCTGACCCCAAGAGCCACTACTTCCCCAGAGCAAGACCAGCATAACCTGCCGGCCTCCCAGCCTCCCAGAGGGACATTCAGTCTGCACCTCCCTTCTAACAGGATCACGGCTCAGGTCTTCTAGCAAAGAGAAGAAAGAAGGTAGCTCTTCTTTTTTTTGAATTTTTAAAAAATGTTATAGATTCATTTTAGACAGAGGGGGAGAAGGGAGGGAGATACCGATTTCTTGTTCCACTTACAGAAGCATTCACTGGTTGCTTCTTGTACGTGCCCTGACTGAGGATCAAACCCACAACCTTGGCGTGTCAGGATGATGCGCTCACCGACTGAGCTAGGCAGACAGGCAGAACACAGGCTTTCTCACTCTGAAGAAAGGTCAAGCAGGCAGATTCCTGCCCTATCGTGGCTGGGAGCAGACTGGAATCCACCCTTTTCCTAGCCATTCCATACAATCAATTCAAATCCTGAATATTTAAATATTCTGGGCTTTAAACTTATCATCGACAGCTGCTCATGTCAAATCTGGAAACCGTTTCAGGTAACTATTTTTTCCGAAGGCGGGTTTTTAAAACACCTTTTGCCCCTCTCAAGCTCCCTCCATCTCACCCTCTCCTCTCCTCCACTGGTCCTCAGAGTTGTTGCCAGGACAACACCAAAGCTTTTCTCTCTCCCTCATTTTCTCATCAAGAAGTAGCGTTCCCCCATCACAATTCTTAGGTGAAAGGCCCGTGTCTAAGACAATATTTGACATACGCCATGTTTTCCCAGAATTCCTTCTATCACAGTCACCAAAAAAAAGTCTTAAATTATAAAAAGTCGAACAGCTCAACGTGATTCTGTTTGAAAATCCACGTGAAAACCCCAAGGACTTCAGGACCAGCGTTTTTGTTATTCTAATTCGCACCCAACCCTCACTATCAGCACTCCTGGCTCATTCCGGGTCATTATCTTTCATCTCCCATTTTGCTCAGTCAGTTCCACCCACTCCTCATCATTCTCCTCAGTAATCTTGTCAAAAAAACCCCTCAATTTGCCACTTTCACTGCTATTACAGTGGCTGATCCGGCACTTCTTCCCTTTTATGGAAGAGAAATGAGGGTGGAAATGAGCTCTGCTCTGAGCATCCCTCACACAGCCAGGGCTAGATTCTAACACAGGTGCTGTGTCATTTCAGAGAATTCAGCCACTGCTGCTCTTTCCTCAAACCTCATTAAAATGGAAATGCTCATTATAATTTGAGAGCACTTGCTGGGTTGTACATTACTCTGCTCACTGAAAGCATTTACTTTTGTGGTAGGACTGAAATAAATGCTGTTGAAGGAGAAGCCTTGTGTATGCCCAGAACCAGACCAGGGACAAAGAGACTGGAAATCAGGAAAGGGTTTAGCCCTGCAGGGAGTCCTTGGTCCTACGTTAAAGCAGCTTAATGAAGGCCAGGGCTGCGGGAACTTAGTCCACCTGGGGGGAGGGGGGTAAAGACACTGTCAGCATTTGAGCATAGGGAACACAGTCAATAATACTGCAATAATATTGCAATATGGTACCAGGGGGTACTGGAAATATCGGGGGGAATGCTTTGTAAAGTACAGGAATGTCTAACCACTATGTTGTACACCTGAAACTAATACAAAATAAAACTGAATGTTGCCCTGGCTGGTGTGGCTCAGTGGATGGAGCACCAGCCTGTGAACACAAGAAGTCACCAGTTTGATTCCCAGTCAGGGCACATGCCTGGGTTGTGGGCCAGGTCAACTGGGGGGCCAGGTCCCCAGTTGGGGGTGTGCAAGAGGCAGCCTGTCGATGTTTCTCTCCTTCTCCTTCTCCCTCCCTCCCCTCTTTCTAAAAATAAATAAAATATTTTTTTTAAATGATTCAATGTAACCTGTAAGTGAAAAAATAAAAAAAACATTGTCAAGATTTTGGAAATCATACTCCAAGACTTGGACTGGAGGGCTCGGTACAGTCACAGGCTGTGACGACTTGCAGCCCAGGAGTGGCAGGCCAGGCCCAGACCCCGTGGGTGTGTGGGAGTGCGCGCTGCGATGCTCACACGGCAGCCGCCTAACAACACACTTCTCAGAACGTGTCTCGTGGCTGAGCGGTACACAACTGTGCGAGAGCGTAAGGGTGCAAGCAAAGTCCAGATTAAACCAGTGGTCACCAGCTCAGGCTAATTTATAAAATAAAGCTGCTGGACATTATTAAAGGAGCTCAACCACGTTAAATAGCAAAACAGTCTAAGCACCGAGAAATTTCTAGTTTTAATTTTAGCTTTCTTCCCCGAACTCTGCTTCATTTTCCTGTGGTAGACCTTAGAAATGCGTGCCATTAGTTCTTTTATCCCCTAGTAATTTTTTTCTGAATATCTTGTCAATGAAGGGAGTGAACCAGAATGCAGTAACTTCTCAACAGCCCAAGTGACCTTCAGACATTTATAAGGCACATGAATGTGTTCAATACTGCCTTGCATCTTGAGTGATCAATCAATCAAAGGGTCTGCAAACACTGAACTATGCAATTTTATACCATAATTCCCTGGAGCCTGTGCTAATGTATTTAAGCCTCTAAACAGTGTAACCCAAGATTAACAAAGAGTGTCCACTTAACACTTGGTTAACGCATCAATGAACAATGCAAATAATACTTACAAAATTCAAATTTTAAATGAATTTTTAGACAAAATTACAGTATTCCATTAAACTTGTTTCAAGGCACTAGTATATCACATAGATTACCTTACAAGTGATAAACAGTTTCCTATATGAATTACATGAAATATAAATATGATTAGAGTAAGAAGATAACCAAATGATTCCTTGACTACCAAAGGTTAGTTATGTAATTAACTTTTATTTCATCTCATGCCTTCGGTAATTAAAAGTGAAACATCTTTCTGGTATTCTAGCAGACTTGGAAACAAAGAGCGATCCGTGTGTTATCACTGAGGTGGGAAGCAGGGATCAGAAAGCCACATGCAAGCCACCGGGGAGGGAGAGCACCTGTCAGGAGGATGATGTGCCTGCCAGAAGTAAGAAACTGGCATCGGCTGCTCTAGACAGGAAGCGCAGAAGCAGGGCCATTTGTGTAATAAGATGTGACTGATGAAGCACTTCCCTTCAGTCGAATTTGCTCTCATTTCCAGAGCCAGCACGGTGAAACAACTTACCAATACACCCTATCAGCTGCTGAAAGTAATAATTTGCCAAAACAAAATATTCCTTTTAGTCTTTACTTTCATTCATTAATCGCAGAGTTTTGAAGCTCGTACAGACATACAGAGCCAGACTAGACAAAGAGCTGTACATTAGCACACAGTGACATGGTCTATTCAGCTCAGAAACAGGGCTTGGTGTTGAGCTGGCATTTAGGGGTAAATATGAGAGATTAGAGAAAAATTATGAGAAAGGAATCATACCATGTAGACTAAGCTAAAAATCTATCAAGAACAGAGTTTAGTCCCTTATAAAACACCCTGGAATGCTGGTAATGATTCTAGCCAAGTGCTTTCAAACTTTGCCTCCATACTTCCTCCAAGAGCTTCCTTAACCCCCCACCTCCCAATGTGACACAAAGTTCAGTTCGCTGTTTGAGTTCTCAGTGTGACAGCGGAGCTGCTCGGTAAAGAGTTCATGAGAAGCTGGATCACCCCACGCGCAGAGCCCAAAACTCCAGCCTGCTGCTGCCAAGCCTTTTCATGACTTTCTGCAAGGACCCAGGTTAGGTAGAGCACCTGGGTTCCCCCCTCCCAACCCTCTGCCCCCCGCCCTTCTCCTGCCCTTCCAGTCCACAGAAGCAGACTGCGAGACAGAAGGTGCAGTTACTAGCTGCTGCTGGACTTCACAGCCCAGGCTCATGACCCACATGGGGAAGGAGGCAGGAACCTCTGCCTCTCATTTGCTCTGCATCTCGGCATCTCTGTGTTTCTCTTCTCCCCTGTCCCCGCCCCTCCGCCAAAAAAAAAAAAAAAAAAAAAAAAAGTATGATCCTTCCTTCCAGGCTGCTGAAGGGCTTAAACAAGATAAGAGAAGTAGGCACTTCAGTGCTCGATAGATGATGGTGATGACATGTTATTTAAACCATTTAAACTGTGTTAAGTGGGATAAACATATGGTGATGAAGAGAAAAGGGAAGAAACCCTAAACATCCAAGACCCCAAAGGTAGGCCTGTTCAGAGTTCTGACTTGGACTCATCCCTACTCAAATAGGGGCTATGCATATTTTCTCCCTACAGCCCAGCAAGTACCCCACATACAACTGTGGAGTTGGTGCACTAGAAAACCATTGATCTAATGAAAAAAATAGTCCAGGGTGAAAGTAAGGCACTGTCATGGATCTAACTCTGATATCCGAGCAAGTTATTTACCTTCATCTTGCCTTTGTTTACCTGTTAGCTGGGACCGATGATGCTCGCCTCTGCTTAGCCACGAGCACAGTCAAGAGGGAACATGAGATACAAGCGTATCTGCTGTAGCACAAATGGAAACTGAGACATCCAAATCACTGTGTGGTTTGTTTTCTTTCTATAAGGGTATTATTAAGGATAATAGGAGTGATGATCCCCACCTTTCGTGGGCTTACTGTGAGAACTGGAAATAATACAGGCATGACCCTTGCATGATGACTGACGTGAAATAGGAGACCCATAAATGATGGCTATTATTTTCATCATTATGATTACTGAGGGACTTTAATTTCTGCCTCCTGTAAAAAGAATATGACAGAACAGCTGTGCAAACAATGTGCACGTTCCTTGAAATTAATAGATGTTCACGTCTCCACTTTCAGGAGCCCACTGTGTTCTTGTTTGCTAAATGAGTACACCATGTGCGATGCAAGTGAGTCAGGTCTCTCCGGCCGTCCTTGGGATGTGATAAAATGTGGTATAATGTTAATTAGCTGCCACCACCGCTCTTTAAGACTCATACTGATACATTTCATCAGAATTGCATTACAAAATAAATAGGACGTTTATTTTTATTACCACATCTTTAGAGTCATCCATGGCATAAAAAGTCAGCCGGCCACTAAGAAACTCCCAAAGAAAATATGAATCTCTCTCTATAGGCTTATCATCTGGTCAGTCTAACAATGGGCAATCCTTGTGAAATTTGTCCAGCTTTGTTCTTTATATGTGAAGTATATTACCCTCATCTAACATGTTTTCGTCGTGTTATTAGCTCATTTGATCTTCACACTGCCCCTCTGAGAGAAGCAAGTAGGCATTATGGTCTCTGTTTTACAGCTTAAAAAACTGACGTGCCATATGGTTAGGTGACTTGACAGGGCCGGTGATTAAGAGAGAACTAAAACCCAAGTTCCTGGGCTAAGCTTCCTTCCAACGCACTTGGTGATTTTCACGTATCTCCAGTGTTCCAGGAAATTACAGTGTGTCTAAACAATCTACTATTTTTTTAAATGGCCACAAATAATACATTCAGATGGATATAATGCACATTTTTCTAGGGAGCTGATCCACTCTTGCTATTAGTAATACATAAAATGAAAATAATGACATCTCAGAAGAAAAATGTCCATTATCAGTCAAGATAAGAACTAATATGTCAGGCAACTGAACCTCTTGAGCTTCCTCTTGAGTCAAAAATCTGGGTTCCAGGCTAATTCTAGCTCGAATTATTTGTGTGACTTTGGATAAATTCCTTATCTCTCTGGAGTTCCAGTTTTATCATCTATAAAATAAGGGAGTTGGACCAAATGTAGCTGGCAGATGTTAAAATTACCATAATTACAAATCAGCAGTTGACTACATGGAGTTAGTTATCTCTTTAGCAATAATTTACTAGCATAAAAAACTGATAAGCATATAGATCAGAGAGCTAATAAATGAAATAAGCCAGTCAGAGAAAGTACCAGATGATTTCACTCATGTGGAATCTAATGAACAAAATTAACTAACAAACAAAATAGAGAGACTCATAGAGAGGGAGCAGGCTGACAGCAGTCAGAGGGGAGAGAGTTAGGGGTTGGGTGAGAAAGGTGAAGGGCTTACGCAAAACAAAACAAAACTCGGAGACACAGACAACAGTGTGGGACGACCAGAGGGAAGGGGGTGGGGAGGTAGGAGAGGGTAAAGGGGGAAATAAATGGTGGTGGAAGGAGACTTGACTCGGGGTGGTGAACACCCAATACAATATACAGATCATGTGTTACAGAATTGTACATCTGAAACCTATATAATTTTATTAACCAATATCACCCTAAAAATTCAATAAAAACAAAGAAAGATTAGAAAACTAAGACTAGTAACATTTATAGTATTCTATATAACACTACAGAATATTGTTATACATTAACTATAACAGCGGCTATTCTCATGAACAAGCTGCAGTAAAATCGATAGTTACACTGACCAGTGTCTGGGAGCCTCAGCAAAGCCGGAATCAGGGACTACGGTATCTGCTCATAGGGCTAACTGTGCAGGAAAAGTCCCTGTCTCTGCAGTTTTCTCACTCTGTGCTCAGCGCACCCTGTGGGTCCGGGCAGCACAGAGAAGCAGCCTCCCTCACATCACCCCATGCCTCAAAGAGATCTTAGCAGTGCAGAAAAGCTGGCTGGTCTGACCCCTCACTTCAGGAAGCGGGTCTCTGGGGTAGAGCTGAGGCTGGTTTTTGTCACGTCCCACACAAGTCCTCAAAGTGCATTTCTTATGATTAGTTTTTCCTCTTAAAAATGTTCCTGAAAATGTATTTAAACCTGGTTTTACCTGACCTCTGTCCCATAAATTGCCTTTTTTCCCCTTATTAGAATTGTCATTTAAAGTAACCAAAATTCCTTAGGAAAACTATTTCCGCTTTCTGTAACTTTATAAATATGGAGCAAATATATGTTTATCTTGCATTTTGATGAATGCCCCTTTTAACACTTTACCCAGCATGACAGAAATCAATTATCATATTCCTCAGAAGTTCCTTGAGAAAGATGATTAAATGAATGATAATAGATCCTTAACGCTTTCCTAGAGAAAGAAAGATGATTTCAGGTGGCTGGAAAGTAACCTTCGAACAGATCTAGAGAAGGGATCTGTTTTCATGTAATGAATTCTAATGTTTCTTAGGATAGAAACTTTGCAACAGTGTAACTTTCTTTTCATGTAATGACATTAAGCTTAAAGTGATTCATAATACCCTTTAAAATAAAATAAAACAATTATAATTTTAAAAGTTTGCAAACATAAGGACCAGGATAGGCATTCTTTTCCATTATCAAATGCAATCATTTCTCCCCCGCAAACAGTCCTCCAGGATGTGCCCAACGATTTACGTGGCATCAGGGAGGGGAGGAGAGAGAGAAAAGTCCTGTCTTTAGGTGGTTCGCATTCTTATCAGAGGTCAAAGAGCATACAGACACAGGTTATCTATTAACAACTACAAAAGTATACAAAGAGAAAAAGAAGTGAAAAATGCAGACAGAAGAGGAAAAAGAAAATCGAAGTTAATGACCAAAGTTCACTGTCCATAAAATGTGGAGATGCTTTCCACACACATGTAAACATGCAGTCCTGAGAATTTACGTGTTTTGAGCACAGCTCCATGTGATTCACGTGTGGGCAAGTGTGGATCATGTCTGTGGAATAGGAATTCTCTAATAGGAATTTGGCAAAGATGTATCTTAAAAAATTCTGGCTTGCTGAGCCCTGCATATTATATTACCCTGGTCCTGTCTGCCACCAGACCTGAATTTACATCCTAATGCTCTGCTAAGGAGTAAACCTATCCCTGTTCTGCTTAATCCCATGAATAATCAATCCAATGTAAATATGTCCTAAAGCCTCTAATAAAACCCCCGGCCAAGCTACCCACGAGGTCTTTTTCCCAAGATGGAGGTGGAGGGAAAGACCTGTGGCTGCCAGATTCTTATCTCCAAGCGTGTCTCTGGATAAGATTGATTCACGCAATCGGGGCAGTCCCCCCCACGGATTTTGCGGGTTGAAATCCACGACAATCAAACCTTGTCCAGGCCATACTGGTACAGAGTACAAATTCAACCACCTTTGCCACTCTGGGTCCCCGTCATGCCACCCACCTTTGGCAGTTCACCAAACTGAGAACTCGTAAACTATCACCACAAAGATATGCTTTGTATTCCAGTCCTTGGGGAACTGGCAGTTTCAATCAATCAATTTCATCATGCCTTCAGTAAAGTAAGGTGCTACACCTCCCCAATATTTGCATGCCAGTAGCACTTTTCCACATCATTATTAATTTTTATTGTCAGAGAGTGTCTTCATTTGGCTTCTCTCAGAAATTGACACTGAGATGCGGAGTCAGGTGCAAACAGTTATTTTTGAGGTGACACCAAAAAACAGCAGAGGAGCAGGGAAGAGAAATGGAAGCCAAAACGTGCAAGGGAGGGGGACTGGCATCACGTAATTTACCACTGAGAGTAAACAGTGTCAAATCTGTGCGGGGGAACTCGGCACCCATAGGACACATGCCTCAAAACGGAGCAGGAGGCGGGGTGTTTACACACCCACAACCACCCGTGGACTGCTCCCCACTGCTGGGACATGGGTTCTTTGGCACTTTTGTCTGAGAACGCCTCAAAAAAACGCAGGGGCTGCCAGGTGGAAGTTGGACTGGTGTCCCCTGAAGTCGAAGGGGGACAGATGGTGGCGTTGGCAGTATTTGCTGCAGAGAGGGAGCATAACTTGAAAACATCTGGAAAGAAAGGATTACTTCGGCCATCCATCATCCTCCTTTTGACCCACTTACATACTGACTCTCTGCCTATGACTTTCCTCAGGGGAATTCTACAACGCTGAAGGCATATGTGTATATGTTATAGTCTATGGTCACATCATCATTTATCATCTATTGGCATATGTCTACATGTTCCAAAATTTCATTTTAAAGATGACATAACATTCTTTCTTGAGGATATACTTTCTGTTTCTTTCCTCTGATACTTCTTGAGTTCTCAGGGTAGATAAGGAAATGAATTTGAACATTTTGAGAATGAACCAACATACATGCAAATATGTACTAAGCTCAAAGCTAGAAATATGGTTTGCTGAGAGAGACAGAGAGAGAGAGAGAGAGAACGCAGAGAAGGGTGGTTAACTGAAGGCCTTCAGAGAAGGGCCCAAAATGGGGAACACCTTATGTGGGCTTTGAAGGACAAACAGATGAATGGGGAGCCATGGGGTTCCAGGCAGGAGGCGCAGCCTGTGGAAAGCACTCGGGTGTGGGTGCTCACTGTCATTTGCTACAGGCGAAAGAAGAGCTTTAACAGTTCATCCCCCCTCCTCCCATCGGACCATTTGACCTTCGCCCTCTCTATGCTGGTATTGCAGTGAACAGCCCTGCTTCCAGCTGTTTGTCTCCTTGGAGGATTCCTCATATACGAACAGCTAAAGCTGGAGTTACCTAGTCCAAAGGAAGGCTCACTTATCAGCACTCTCTTAACTCTGGAACGTGGGCATCGAAATTTCTGCAAATTGATTCAGTGGCCTCAATGCAGGACAAAACCTGCAGAGTTTTTTCTTCTTCTCCCTCCCTCCCTTCCTTTGTCTTCCATTTAGGTGTCTCACCTTTTCCTTGCAAGCTCCTGCAGTGCAGCTTGCAGGGCCACCGGCTTGGTGACTCCATTCGGGCTAACAGTGCCAAACAGAGCGGAACACCAGAGTTAAGACCAAATCACCTTGTATTATAATAGCACTCGTTTTAAAATGCTTCTTTTTCAAAGAAGAAAAATCCCTTTAGAAACCAGAAAGCAAGTTGTTGCTCTTTATTTAAAAAAATTAAATAACTTTCAAGACTATTTTAGTTACTTATGTTTTCTATTTCTAAAGCATTTTAACCAATTATTTTTATGAAATAAGCCTCAAGGTTTTTTTTTCCTATTCATCAAATCTTCAAATTAAAACATGCTTAACAAGATAAAGAAAAAAGCCTCCTCAACTCTTTTTAAGTGGTTTTTATATAAATACAAGAAAGCAGCTTGAAGCAAATTACTTTTTAAAATTATACAAGCCAGATACAAAAATGCTGACAACACATATTTAGAGAGGAATAAAAATTTAAAGCCATATTCAGTAAAGTCAGAGTGTAAATCTATTTGAACTTTTAGTCCAATACTGAAAAAAATATTATATTAACCCATATACTTCTTCACGGAACTCGACTTGATACATTTGATTTAGTTTATTAGTCATGTCACAGGTATAAAGAAATAAAATTAAGCAAATAATCCTGATTCACATAATTCCTGGCTTTTATGGTCAGTAGCTTTGTTTATTTTTTTGTTTTCAGCTTTTCTTGAAGTCATTATTGCTTCCGATAAAATTGCTTCTGGCCATTTCCCAAGAAATTACATGATGCCTCTCACTCCTTTAATTTTTTTAAAAATAATATTTCTGTTCAAAGTAGAGTCAGAAAAAAACATAGCATAGGAAATCTCTCCACATAGGTTCTAATCCAGTTTCTAAGAATAAAATTTAAACTACCTTTTAGGCCATCTGGTCCTCACTCAAATCACATTATTTACCAAGAGAAGGTTGGAGGCATCAGCTTCTAAATGTCCCTCCCCTGTTTTACTTAAAGTCTTTGAGAGAGCATCACCGTCGCCCTTCAGCTCACCCAGACCCCCTGCAGCAGCCTATATCCTAGACATGTCACACTAGCAAAGTGACACCATTCGGGGGCCTCGTGATTGTTGCCACCATCTGACAAGTAACCCTTGGAAAGGTGCTCAAGGTAGTTAATGACTCGATGCCACCAGCTGACGCGTCAGAAAGCGCCGAAGACACTCTCACTGTCCTGCTCCCTCCTTCGCTGCGCACGCTGAGCCTCCACCTCAACGCTGTTGAATTCTAGGCACTAGGCGTACAAGGATAATCGAGAAGCCCTGGTCAGGCTCGCGGGTACTTTGCCAATAGCCGATGAAACATACAAAGATAATTTCAATCCTATGTGACGTGTAAAGACATACCCTGCAGGAAGGGAACGGAAAGCTGGTTGTCTTTTAGGTTTTTTTTCCTTTTTCTGAAAATGTTCATCTTTGGTAAACACCCTCAGAAAAGATAAGATCCCTTCCTACTGGAACTAGACCGTCTTCTTACCTTTTCTCATCAAACCGCATTTGTCCTACTTTAAAGATAATACGGGGAGTCTGCTGCAGAATTCGGGAAGATTTGCAAGTCCCATGCTAATGCAGTCACTACTATGTCGGGTGGATGAGAAGATCTGATGGAACCACTGAAAACACAGGAGCATCTGGCCCTTCACCCATTTATAGGTGAGCAAACAGAGGCAGGAGAGGTCAACTGGCTTGTCCAAGGCCACCCAGCCAGTGAGTACCAAAGAGGCCTCAAAGCTTGGTCTCCTGACCGCCCCCCACCCCATTCTCCACTTCTGTGGCAGGTGAAGTTATTTGGGAGAGAACCTGTTTATTCAAAGAGCTGAGATTCAACCAAATTGAAATGTCTGAATTAATGTGAAGTATACAAGGTGACGTGGTTCCTCAAGGTAATACAATGAGTGAGTCATGGCATATGGATAGACACTAATGAATAATCACACTCTATCAGAACAGCAGCTCGGTTGAGTGAGGATAAGTGACCTGAACTGTGCCTCTGATCTTAATCTTAGGGACAAAGGAAAGAGAAAAGGAAGCAGCTTAATAAAGATTCAGAAAAAGGCTAAGGTAGGAAAGTTGTTGCTATCCATTGACCAAAAAAGAGGGGTGGGAGATTTATCTTACGGACCCACTCTTTCAAAGTCTTACCCCTATAAAACCTAAATAAAATGGGATTTTAACTAGGATTCCTACTGAAATGCCTTTAGATTAAAAAAACAGATATACAAAAAATAATCTCTGCAAATATGTCATTGTGATGGGGGACTCTGAAAGTTGGAAAATTTTAGTTCAAGTAATAGCTAATAAGCTTAGTAACCAATGCATGTCAAAGCTATTGTTCCAGGGACTGAAGGTATGGCCCACCCTGACTCCAGGAGACCCTAAGCAGTTCCACCTTTGTGCCTCAGGAGGACTGCAAGCAATTAGAGATGGCATCTGAGCCACTGTACTCCAGGGTGAAATGACCATCACCTAGGACACAGCTAAAGACCACCATCTGGGGCACAGCTAAAGACCACTGCCCAGGGTGAGAATGATGCAGTTTCTTAATCCGATTAACTTTCCCCTGAATTCTCAACCCCGTACCTACACGTTGTTCTCCTTATAAAAAAGGGGCATTTTAAAATGGAATTTAAGATGGTCTGTTAGGGGAAAAACCTTCTCAGATCACCGGCCATCTGAATGAAGTGCCCGTAAAGATTCAACCCCTTTCTCTGCTTACTGGGTCTGGTAGGGGACAGGCAGCACAAACACTGGCTTTTCCGGTTTCAACTGTAGTATTTACTGAACCGTTCCTGGGTGTGACTGGGGTTCCGCTGTCAGATGGAGCTGGTGTGAGGGTCTCAGTAATGACTCTTTCTTTCAATTCTGAGAAACCGGATTCCAACCAGAAATCCCAAAGGAAAGAAAGGTGTGTTGCCTGTTCCTTGAACCTCTGGCCGTCTGAATCCTAGAAGAACATGCCCGCTGGGTGCTATCCTGTTCAATAAGGAGACTTGAGCAGACCAGACCTTCTGGGGTGCTCTGATTTCTGTAGGTCTCAGATACTATAAATCTGAGAGTTGCCATTTCTCATCCTTTTTCAGCCTAAGTCTTCTTTGGACACTGTGACTGGTCACTTCCCCGCTACGCGTCACCTCATCGAGCTAAGATTAAGTGGCGGCAACCCAAAGTGCAGACGCTCTGGTCAGAGTCTTAGTGAACACCAGTCAGTGTACACAGGTCCCTTCAAATACAGGGACGTCAGCGTCAGCTCTACATCTGTGACATTAGGAAATGGCCTACATGAGCCGTAAGAGTCGCAGATGTGTGTTATCTTGAACGAGTATCTCTTTGTCCAGTCACTGCCAGGCAGGACACTACCACACCCAACTTCTTTTCCAAGGGAACTTGAACTAAAGCAAGATTTGACTTCAAAATATTCAAAGTTAATCCTTCCATCATGGAACTGAGGAAGAGTATGACCATATTAATCTCGTTTTTAAAATGCCCTCTGGTCATTTTGAAGGCCTTCATTTCCCAAGGAGCCACGACACAGAACGTCAGGGGGCTGCAGGCCGCTTTGGGCAGGAAGAAGTTATGCCTGGAATGAACCACATCAGACCTCCAGGCTGCAACCAAAGCCACCCACAGTTGCAGGGATCTCTTCTGGAAATCCCTCAGAAATGCTCAGAAACAGGTTTTCAGAAATAGGATGTAGAGATCCACATAGCCTACAAATATGTCAAGGGCCATTCTCCAAGGTACACCAAATGCAATTAATGCGTTTGGGCTGTAAACCATGTACAGAGAGGTTATGGCAAAATTTCCACTTTATCTTCACCAAAATCTCTGCTGAAAACAAGAACTGGACAACTGCACATTCTTTACTTGTTTTGGAGGTTTGGAGCATTTGGGTTATTTAAATTTTTTTGTTTAGACTCATGCTAGGAACCTCTCATGAGTTCAGCTATCAGTCAAGTTTTGGGCAGAAGCATGCTGAATCGGGCCCTCTTCCCCAATGTTTAGTTCCTCAGACTGGGTACATTCTGTGTGTGTAAACACTGTGCAGTGTGAGAAATGGGCTCTGGTGGTTGACCACAATGCTGATTGGGTAAATCGCCGTAATTCAAGGCTACCAGGAAGAATGTTCAGTGGTGACTAAGCCCTCCCTTTTCCTCTCTCTGACCCTTTCACTACCTTATGTCAAGGTTACTGTAAAGAATTTAGGCTACAACAGGTGTGGTCAGGCACACTTCATTGCCTTCTTCAATATTCTAAACAGTTCCAGTGGGTTGATGAGATAGGACTGTTCCCGGTCACGCAGTCCAACTCGGGCACCGCCCCTTGTTCAACAATCTGTGGGACGGCTACATGAAACACCACTCTTAACTTCACCTGTGAAATTCAGTTTGGAGTGTGGGATTGATATAACGCAGTGACGTCAAATAGGCGGGATATAAATTCTGAATTTAAGCTCTTTCTTACTAGCTGTGACTTCAGCAAGGCACCCGACCGCTCAAACATCCCTTGTCTCAGTGGCAGCGCAATCCAGTTCAAGAGGCGTTTAGGAAGTACCGCAGGCTGGCCTAGGCACAGGGGAGCTGGAGGTGCGATCAGTGTGCACCAGCCCTGGCAGGTCCAGGTGCGCTGCAGGATTCTCGTGCCATATTCAGAGGGCTCAGGGCAAGTCATGCCTGGGCACACAACTCTCCAGCGCCCATGGCAGTTTCATTTGGCTGCTGAAAACCCCCAGTGGCCCATGAGGCAGAAGATTCACGTGGCAGTTTCACAGCCCTCGGGAGAGACTGGTGGCTCTTCCGCTGTGGATGGCCCCACGCAGCCCGTGGAACCAAACCAGACCACCCAGGAGGAACCACGCCAGGAGCCCTTGCCAAGTTTGGAAACACTGAGACCTGGACTCCTCCCCTACAAACCACACTGCTTTCCTTTCTGAGTAGAAGACAGGAGAAAAGGGACCCAAGAGGAACTTGGCGAGTAAACAGACAGCATGGGTGGCATGATCTTCCCTTTTGGGGGCTGAGGAAGGAAACACAGGAGATCCTCCCAGAGAGAGAAGGAGAAGTGGGGAAGGCAGCATTTCGCACTGGCAGGCAAGGGCCCTGGGACCTTCTCTTCCACTGGCCCACCATGCAACCCTGAGTCACTGCCTTCCTGTTTGTCCAAACAGAGGTCAGGGGAGATACTGCTCGCGTTCCTGAAAACCTTGGTATGCCCCAAACTACGCCACTGTCGGCCCCACCAACTCACGACGAAGGGTGGCTCTAACACACTCCTTGCAAATGAAACACTGAGATGGCTGTGTGTGTAGGTCTGCTGGAGAGAAGACCACCAGCAGCAAAATCACCAGTCCTGCCACAGGGAAGCTGCTACACTCCAGAACTAGAAAACCCAGCGTTTTCTCCTGCTGTCTTCTTAAACATGCCTTCCTCTGTAGTTAGACCTGTCTTCTCCCACCAGGTGTGTGAAAGGACCTTGCAGCCTGGTTGGCTCTCCAAGGAGGGCCCTGAAGACCTCTTGGGCAGACTGCAAACCCACGGCCCAGCCGCTTCAGGGCAGATAGGACAGACTGGCTCAGCACTCTGTTGATAGGAGTCACATTAAATGCACCCACTCGGCCCCCACCCCCAGTGTGGACAATACAGCTTTTCTGGCTGCAGTGACTGGATTCTGGCAATATTTTTACTGCCCTCATAGGTGCTCTGTGATCAAGGACCTTTTTGACAGAAGAGGCCAAGGACCGGGGTGAAGGAGCAGTTGTCCCATGCATACCCGAAAGCCCAGCAACAGAGCACACATCTGCTCCTACAGGCAGGATTGACCACCTCCCCCACAAAAGGCAAGTAAAATAAACAGAGAAGAGGCAGACAGTCCCCTGGGTTCAAACCCCAGCTTGGCCTCTGCAGACCTTTGACTGGATTTCTTGGCCTGTCTACACTTTGGTTTCCCAGTCTCCCCACCTCTCGGGAGTGTTGAGAAGGTGACATGGGAGTCAACGGGGCTCTTCACAAATATTCTGGGTTTGTTCTCTTTCCTTCCAACCACATGACAAGATGGTACTTCCCCACCTTACCTGTTTCCCCACAAAATATAAGGTGTGGCCATGTGGCCTAGTTTGCTAACAAAACATCACCTCCAAACAGAAGCTCCAGGCAGTTCTCTGTAAGTCGCCCTTTCTTTGTGCCTGGAGACCAGCAATGTTTTAGAGAGTGGCTCAGCCTGAGTCCCGGAGTCCCCAGATGACCCGCAACAGTCCTATTAGCATGATTTTGTTGCTTTTGGCCACTGTCACTTAGGGGCAATTGTGATAGCAGCATAATCTAACCCACGCATTCTTCACAGGAGTAACAGTGCTGGAAATTGGTGTTTGGGGGTTGTGAGAAATATACCATGGTCCATGGCGCTCCACAGGGCCACGGTCCATAAACACACAGCATAATTGTGGCATTAAAATTTGATGAGGGGAGGAGGGGTTCTGCAGGCGTTTAGGAAAAAAAAAATTCTAAAAAACCGTATAAACACCAAATGTCGTTCTGACTGATAAGAGCAGCATGTGGCTGAAAGACCTGGCATAGAGTGAGTTACCGCCTTTGCCTTAAGAGAGATGTAAAGAGGGTCCCTAGATCATATACTATCTGACAGCTTATTTCCTCCCATTTGTCGTCTTTCTCCCTGGCTCCATGAAGGTAAAGTGTTTTCTCTACTTTGCTCATTACTCAGTCCCTAGTGCCTAAGACAGCACTGGCAAATAGGAAGTGCCCATTTAGCATTTGTTGAATCAATGAATAAGTGATTGAGACAGAAATGACCCCAGTCCTCTGAGGTCCAAGCCTAGTGGACAGCCAGTTACACGCTGAAGCTGACAGAACAGGCCACGCCTGGGAGGCAGAGAAGGCCCCTGGGAGGAACTGCTATATGGAGTGTGACCTGAAAAATGAGACGTTAGACAAACAAAAAGCAAAAAACAAAAGGGATGGGATGAAATGAATTCAGTCAAAAGACAAAAGACTATTTCAGGCCAAAGGAACAGGACAGAGATTGTACCCTGGCAGCCGATGACCTGGATTTCATCAGCAGAGACATTATATTCAGCCAAGCAGTTAGTTGGCTCATGTCTAAAAGTGAGAAATTATATTACAATGTGTAATTAGAGTTTCTCTTTAAAAATTCAAAAGAAGCCTACACGGGGCTACCAGCCGAGAGAGACGAGGGCACATAATGAGGCACCGAAACGCGCCTGGCTAAAACACAAAGTGTGGCATGAACGGGGAGGGTGGAGTAACGTCCATCCTGAAGGGCTCGGAATGTCACTGTAAGGCATTTGAACTTGATCCTGAGGGCAACAAAGAGCCACTGAAGTGCTTCAAGCAAGTGAGGTGAATTGCTTCTCTCTGTGGTCAAGGGAGATCATTCCGGTTAAAGTACGAGGAGTGGCCTGGAGTCCTGCAAGCCCAGAGGTTGGGTGACCGATGATAAGATAATCACGGAAATCCAGACAAGACAGGATGCTGGCCTGGATGGGGGAGGGGCGGGAACGGGAGGTTCCAGGGGCATCCCTTATCCCTCCATCGTTAGTGACTCCCCGTGTCTGTCCACGGTGCCAGGAAGCCCAGCACAACATCCACCCAGCTTCCTTCAGAGCCTTTTTGGTTTTATAGAGCCAGTCCTGGACTGTCTTCTTGCACTGTTAGGTAAGAAAAATAAATCTATTTCTTACAGATATGCATTCAATACAAAGCATCTGTTAGGAGACAGAATTAACAGAATTTAGTCAACACAGCCGGGTATTGACCTTGTGGAACTATTGTCGGGATTTGTTATATCGAGTCCTAACACTGTCCGAACTAGAGGCAGGCAAATATTAATTTTATCATTCTCTCTCTTCCTGTCCCTGGTCAGGAGGAAACATCCTTCGGTCAGACACCAAAGACTCTGGTGTTCCGTTCACATTTACATAGAAACCAGCATGTGAAACGCTTGCATGTGGCACACACCAAGCACTTCCTGCAGGTGTGGCTGATCCACCAGCAATTTTAACAACGTTTAAACACTACCTACACATAGGGGAAGCAGTGTTTGTAGCAAATGTTTTCAGCCACACTCAAAATTCCAAATGGATTCCTCCGGTTGGTGTAGCTATGAAAGATAACTGTACCAGGAGATTTTTAATTCTGTTTTATTTAGCTCATCTAGCAAGAGGTTGATTGGTTTGACTTAGAGTCATGGTGAAAGCACCATGAAATAAACTTTATTTTGAAGACTTTATTTTGATTAGATAATACTTTGGGTACTACCTGATATTTGAAGAGCATGTCACAAGTAGAGAGGAAACATAACAAAAGCACTGAGAAATAGCCAAACAATAAACTATTTAACTTTCAGTGTGGTTATTTTATGTAAAGAGGGAGAAGGATTAGATAAATTCGTTCTGATCTTCTCAGTGTCCGCAGAGAAAAAAGTAAAACTAAAGCAAAAAACAACTAAAAAGCAGTGCTAAATACGATCTCAGCTCTGCCAGGAGAACACCAAATGCAGATGTGCACGCGAAGGCGAGCCCACAGGGGACTGGACATCCCCTTCTATTGTCACGGAGGGATTTACTGGGTTGCTGAATTGCCTGTGATGGCGTGTATTATTTTGTAACCAGGAAAAAACGTGCTTCTTAGAAAGGTTTTTATACGACATTCCTGTGACCTGACAGAGGTGTCTACGGGGCTTGAACCAGCGTTGGCGAGTCTTTAGGGCGGCCCTCTCATTGCTGACATGTCTCCTCTCCATGGGGGCACAAAGAAGGGGGAAAATGCGAAGTGCAGGTGAGCCTATACACTCCAGGGGACAAAACAGTTCTGTGACAGAAAGCACCCGATGGCAGTAACTTTGAATGTGTGTATTAATAAACCAATGAATGCTTTGAGTTTGAACATGTAAAATTATTTTGACGAATGAAAAGCCAACACACACAACAAAGCAATCATACTGTAAAGAGACCCGGGGAACAGGATCTGCGCTCTGTCTCTCCACACCAAACAGTAAGCGAAAGCTCTTTAGTAAACGGAGAAATTGGATGAGTAACTCTCAATTGAATAAGTGATTCTGTTCAGTGCAATCTGCCCCCTTGCAGCTAACTAATTATATTTACCAGAGAAAAGTACATTACCTAAAGAAATAAATCAACGTCTAAAAGGAAATGTGATATTCTAAGCAGATCTGGTATGCTGCATTTCACTTTTGTTGTTGTTGTTATTCGTTGGGCACAAAGATTTGACTAGATTTTTTGTTCTTTGGGCACAAGAAGAAACTCAACAAATCTTAACTGATGAGCAAAATACTGGGTTAAAGAAAAGGAGTTCAGTCCATTTTCTTTATCTGGATAACAGAACACGAATAAAAAAAGGACACTGGGTTAGGAACCTCAGTAAGAAAACAAATTAGGCTGGTTGGGTTGGTCTGACATTTCTCAGAAGTTTGCTCTTGACCTCTCAACAAGAAGCTGCTCCAGGAAAGAGAGACAAGAAAGCGGACAGCTGTGTGTAGGGCCCTGCGGTGAGGTCCGGACAGGAGAGACATCGGAAGGACAGGGCAGTGCAGGGGGCTATAAGGGCGGAGCTGGAAGAAAACCCAGTATGATCAAGTGAATGGAGACTTAGAAAGAACAACTGTCAAAGACACCACCAAACTTTACCACCAGGAGGTAGAAGAGAAGGCCCATTTGGGTGACACATGACAAGACATAACATGTAAAGAGAAATGGGGAAGAGAGAGGTCATATGTCCTCCTGTGACTCTGTGGCCAGTTCCCAGACATGCTTCGTTTAAGCAGGACAATGTATCACTGAGCCTTCCCTCTCTGCTTGGCAAAACTGATGGGAACCTTGTCTCCAATTGTGACCTGATTTCCTTTTCTGCAACAGTAAGGTAGGTTTTTACTGTACGCAAGAGGGGGAAATCCTAAGAGTGCAAACAAACAGGCTCTGCAGGTGCAGGGACCGAGAAGCACCGCCAGCAGTTACCACACAGCCACGGGAACATGAAGTACAGCATTGGGAATACAGCCAATGGTGCTGTAATAACCATGCAGGTGCCAGGTGGGTACTGGAAATACTGAGGGGTTCCCTTTATAACATGTATGACTGTCTAAGCACTGTGCTGTACAGCCAAAACAAATACGAAATAATTCTGAATGTCAACTGTGACTGAAAAATACAGTAAATAATTGCCTTCAAAGAAAAATAGGCTATTAATTTGGAAAACAGAAATGTACTTCTAAGTATTAAGCAATCTTGACTGGTAACAGAATGATTTCCTTCAAAAGGGTCTTGAAGAATGAGCAGGATTTTTAGCACCTGGTTGAAAAGCAAGACCTTTTCGTAGCTGAGCGAAGAGACACACAGCCCCAGAAGCTTGCAGATATGAGGCAGAAACAGCAGGCCCATGGCTGGGGGCATCAGGAGGCGATGCTAGCAGGTGTCTGAGGCCACATCACAGGTGAGCTCGAACTTCTGTGTGAAGAAGTTTGAATGTTATTCTTTAGGAAATGGGGAGCCACTGAAGATTTTTGCTTCACTGTGCCTCCAATTCCTGTCCCATAAGTCTTTTGGGAGTCTACAGATAAACGCTGAACCAATTAAGAGATTACTGAAATAGTGCAGATGACAAATGACAAGGGAACAGTGTGGGAAGGCCCGAAAAGAGAACCACTCGAATTCGGTAACGGACTGCATCGTCAGAAGCCGGAGACGTGGGAGAGGGTTCCGGCCGCCCAGCCCGCCAGCCCGCCCGCGTCGTCCCTGAGAGAACGAGGAACTGCCTCACTCTGCTCAGGCAGCTGCAATAAAATGTCAGACACTGGGTGCTCAAACAGCAGACACTCGCCCCTCGTAGTTCTGGAGGCTGGGGAGCCCCAGCTTCGGTTCTGGGGAGGCCCCTCTTCTCACTCTATCCTCGCATGGCAGAGAGAGCAGGGAAGCAAGCCCTCGGCTTCAGCAGTGACTCCGGCATTCATCCCATTCTGAACTCGGGCACTGAAATCCCCCCAAGACCCTCAACCATGTTCTCCTCGGCACCCGTGACCTGTCTCCTGCATCTTTCCTGGTGTCACCTGCCACTCCCTGTCACTCTTGGTAACTCAGTAATATGAAGATACATCTGATTCCAGTATATATCACAGTATTTTAAGGTCCCCTGGTCTCACTCATGTTATTCCCAGTCTGGAATGCTCTTACATCCAACTTGTTATTCCCATCTTTGAAGGTTCAGTTCAGCCATCATCTCTTCGCACAACTTTGTTGGGACCTATGTCACTGGCTTCATTGGGATGCCACCCTAGGACACAGAGTGTCACAGGGCAGCCACTGATTCATCTGCCTGCTTTTCCCATCAGACGGTCCTCAGGTACAGGCACTCTGTTTCACTCTGCCTTCTACCTCCTCCACCTACCCAGCAACTGACCGTACGCAACAAAGAAAAACCCCAACGTCTTCCCACTTCGTTAACTAAATGACTTCTCACTACTCAGGAAAACATTTATGGGTGATTAATATGCAAAGCAATACCCTGGAAAGGTCCGCTCCTCTTTCCCTTGTTATTTAAAGGTCTGTTTAAAAGGACCTGTCTAGACTGGCCAAGGAAGATGAGAACAAAAAATTCTAAATGGAATTCCTCTCAGGAAACATGATCTGTTTTTCAAAAACCCCGTGGGCCAGCCCTAGGAGTCACAGTGGAATGGAGCATCTTCCCATGAATAAGTGATTCTCTGGGAAGAATGTGGAAGAAGGTTTATTTGAAATGAAAAGGAGAAACAGAAGAATTATGTGGATGTGGATAAGCAAGCAAAGGATGCTGAATACTGAAAAGGGTCCTTCAAGTCTGGTGCGAGAACAGAGATGGACCACATTTCTAAAGGAGTAAATGTAAATGAAGAGGTAGGAGGAAAGTTGACGTGGGCGGAAAAATCAAGAGGATACTAAATTAGAAATTTCATTTGGTCAGACTGTACTGTATGTATTTTCTTTGAGAAATCCAGTTCCTAACCGTGTATCTGTTTTTATTGAACACCCACAGCGAGTGAGGCTTTGTTCAGCTGCGTCCACCAAAACACCAGCATAAATTATTCAGCAAGCATGGACAAAGGATCGCCATGCCAACAACTAAGCAGGCTTTCTGTTCATTCTCCTTTGTAGAGGTTAAAGAGTTAGCAATATTACATCTAAGAAATTGAAATCTGCCATACCATCTGCTATGTCCAGAAGTATTCATTATAAAACAAAAAAATGCCCCCTGGCATTATTTTCTGATGCATTCTGAAACACGTCTGATCCAAAAATAAATTTTTCAAAGAAGTTATCAATTTTAAAGAGAATACAAAGTTAACTGCTCTATAATGTTGAGCTCAAGTAAAGGGTCCATTAATTGGATAAACTTTAATTTAGCAAAACCTCATCGTGGCATCCGACTCAACATCCTGGAAACAAAAAATATTCAGTATGTGTAGGAACGGCAGGATGAATAGCTTCAAAAAGGGCTGATCTTTCCACACCCACATAGAAACCTGCGTAAGCGAAAGGCTTGTTAGGGCCAATGGAAGCGCAGCAGCAGCCAGCGAAAGCTTGACTGAGAACTACGAAACTGAGTGTTAAGAATTTAAAGTGCTTATGATTTCTGATTTATCCAGGGATGTGTTACTAATCAAGGAATTCTGATACTGTTTTTTTGATCATTGTTTTTGGATAGTATCGTTGACCATAATTCAGGGTTTTATTCTTCAATCTAAACCTAACATTTTCCAAGCAGCTACTGTAAATCAGGAATGAGATGAACTAAAATCAAAGACCTGTTCTCAAAGAGCTCACACTCTAGTCTGGAAAACTAACATGTCAGTCATAACAAAACTCAGGACCCATTTTCATAACAAAACTATCGACCAAGAGAGGGATTCTCTCTCCTGTCTTGGTGTTCAGCAGGAGTTGACGGATGAAGGACGACTTCAGATAGACAAGGAAGGGGTGAACTCTGGTCTCTCAACCCCTACGAATTCCCTGTGTCTTAGAACTGACCTGTTCCTAAGAACTCCCTGTGTCTTAGAACTGTTTCAAAGTTATTTTAAGGGGAAAAAATAATTTTATAAGAGTATGTTGTAATGGAAAATAATTTTACTATATTTAAATGTATTGATGGCTTTTAAAATGGTCTTTCCCATTTAAGAAGTGATGTTGATTTTAAATTAACTACAAAAAAAAAGAAGCATAATTTGTCAACAAACAAAACTATCAAATTTATTCTGGAAGCCAAATGTACATTGGAATTTAACTATATGTTACAGGATTAAAATGGGCAAAAATGGCGTTCATGATACAATTGGACTTTATACTGAAATTTTCTTAAAACTTTAAAAATTAAGTCACTGGAATCTCTCAAAAACACTTACAGTCTTATCTTCTGATCTAAAAGATACAAATCTGTGACTCCAGGTGGTTAAGCGGGTTGTCTGTGATCACAAGGACAGTGAGAGTCACACCTCCAACCTTCTGACAGACCCCCAGGTAACCCCTCAACGCTGACCTCAGAGAACATCCTCAGACACCATGACAACTGCTAAGGCCAGGTCCAGACGAGCGGTCTGCTGGCGGCCCCCGTCTCACCGCAGGCTTACCGCAGACTGCAAACCAACAGCCGTGTTCCCTCCTGCCCACTCTCATTCCCGCTGGCTTCTCTCCTTTCTCCTCCTGGCCTGGTCACTGTGACATCTGAATTTGCAGTATGTGTTTCAGAGGGTTAACTGACAATCTTTCTTCAAAGTGCCTGAGGAAAATTAATGCGATGAAGGGACACCAGAAATGTTGACTCATTCTGGGCCATTCTGAGCATGGGGTCGTGCAGTACTAGCTCAATTAACACAGGCCACACCGAGGACCCAGGCCACAGGCTGCCCGCCTCCTTTCTCTTCTTGCCTCCGGCTCCCGCCCACACTGCAAGGGGCCTCTTGCACACATGTGTGGACAACCTGTCCTTATGTCCAAGGTCTGCTGATAACCCACATTTACACACAGCCATGCCTTGGCCCCAGAAGTGCCTGACGCCTGGCAAGAAGCCCATGTACACTGCGGAAGTACAAGAAGGGCTCTTGGAGGAGAGAATTCCAGGAAGGTCCCTGGAACATGACCTGTCGTGGGGGTTATCGTACCTGCCGATACCGGTGGGTGACCGCGACCCGATGCGTGTATGAATCTCATACCAAGACATGCGGGGAAAGAGAGACCGGGGCCACGTAACCAATTCCTCACATCTCAGGAAAAGCCCCGTGGCTTGCCCAGCCGGGGTTTTTATTAGGGGCATTAGCACACATTTACATTGGACTGATTATTCATGGGATTAAGCAGAACAGGGGTAAGATTACTTATTAGCAGGGCATTCGGATGTAAATTCAGGTCCGGTGGTAGATAGGACCAGGTTAATGTAATATGCAGGGGTCAGAAAGCCAGAATTTTTTAAGATACATCTTTGCCAAATTCCTATTAGAGAATTCCCATTCCACAGATATGATCCACTTTTGTTCACATGGGAATCACACGGAGCTGTACTCAAAACGTGTAAATTCCAGAACATGTGTGTTGAAATCACTGCCACAATGACCTACAATGGGAGGGGGTCTGGGTGGGCACAATCCCTTGGCCCAGCAACTTCTCACCCCACAGAACAAGTGAAGGATAGTTATCTAACTTTTTAATCTTTGTCAATCTGATAGGTGAAAAACAGCCTACCTCAGAATAGTGTTAATGGGCATTTCTCATATTATAAATGAAGGTAAGCACATTTGAGTTATTTTTCTAAGGAAATCGTTCATAAGCCCAGAAGAAATATTAGTAATACAATCAACTCTAGATAACCTGGAACAATGAGAAGACCCTAATGTGCTTCTACCTGTCTTACCCACCCCCCCCATCTTTGCATGCCTTATCTTTCTAGCTACTTGGGTCTCAGTTTAAGAGCTACCTGCCTAGAAAGGCCTTCCCTGGCCACCCGGTATAAAACAGCCCAGAGTGACATCCCAATTTATAGCCATGCTTTAATTTTTCTGTATTGCACTTATCATATTCCAATGTTTTTCTTACTTTTTAATAGTGTGCTTACTGTCTTTATCCTCTACTAGAATATGCTATATAAACATTCAAGGTTTATATTTTTGCACTTACAGCTTCTAGATTTACTATAGCAACCAAAAAAAAAAAAAAGAGGAACTTTGATGACTTTGCTTATTATCTACTTAAACTAAGAGAACAAGGACATCCTCTGCCTTGGCCATAATTCCATCCCCCCCACCAATGGCAAGTTTTTGTCATATTGCGGGAACTCAAATGACAGACTTGGAATAAATGATGAAGGCTGGCTTTCATACTGTTTTCCCCAGCGCCATGCATATAGGTCCAGCCTGAAGAAGTAAACTATGCCACAACCTAGTCTAACAGGCCTGTCATTCCAGAGCTCTCTGGAATGTTCTAGCAATTCCCTGTGTTCTGTCTGGAACTGTCTTTACCCGTAGGGCACACTGCCTCCTTGACGTGCCGGCAGCTTCCTGGCAGCTACCGCAAGTTGTGGAAATTAACAGCTGTGCCAACGATGCCAAGGCCACGCCAGGGTGTCCCCAGCAGGTGCTACCTGTCAATCTAGGCCATGCAGGAAAGCTTCTAGGGCTGCTGCGAAGAGGGATCCCAGACAGCAGGAGCGTGCTGGGACCCCACGGGGCCAAGAGCCAGCTCGGCTCTTATCACCAAGGCATCACCCAAGGAGTATCTCCTTCTCAGACCATCACTTCTGCTTTTTTTATGATGGTAGAAGGAAAAGTAATTTCTCAGTGTGTTATGTAAATTGTATGAAACTACTGCATTTTCAGAATATAAGACGCAGTTTCCACGCCCAATTTGGGAGGAAAATGGGGGTGTGTCTTACAGTCTGAATGTAGCTGAATTATAGTCTGAGTGTCATTTATGTTATTAAATGTGTTACCACATTTTTTGCTTCAAAATTTGTTTTCCCTATTTTCCTCCTCTTAAACTTAGGTGCATCTTATGGTCCAAAAAATACGGTACTCTATTCCTCTGGCCCTGTTGCCTTTAGAGTACCCCAAGTGTCTTCATTCAACCCCAAGTCCCTATAATGTGTCTACAAGTAGATGGTCTTTTTACTGGTTTGTTTGTTTTTTCCATTTCCCACTCTTGCTAAGCGTTCACCAAAGAAAAGTCTGTTCACCCTTGGCAAAGCTGCTCTAACTTCTGTGATCGAACCCACACTTCCCACGCAGCGTGGCGAA
The DNA here is from genome assembly GCA_004026765.1 of Micronycteris hirsuta. Taxonomy (NCBI): domain Eukaryota; kingdom Metazoa; phylum Chordata; class Mammalia; order Chiroptera; family Phyllostomidae; genus Micronycteris; species Micronycteris hirsuta. Next base: position 36,360 of record PVJI01016267.1, read on the forward strand.
ATACTTAGGACATTTAACATAACATTTGAAGATGTTTCTCAATCCGATAGCAACTTGAAAACAGAAAGTTCCTCTCAGTTCAACCAACTACATGGTCAGTTCAGGCACGGAGGGATCACACTGTCCTAGAACTTGCCAAGAAAATAGCTTCTTCATGTTCCCCGAATGACGCATTGATCTTTCCCAGTCTCAGGCCTGGAGCCTGAAAAGCAGCAAGCTTGCATCTGTGTCACGTTTCACAGCAGAAGAGTGAAGCTCTGTCACTGAGTGACTTAGGATAAGTGACTTACTACAAGATGACATGAGGGGAAAACAGGATACAGAGCATATATGAATTTTTAATTAAAAAATGTTACTGGTAATCTCTAGGTAGCAGAATAATGCACTGCTTTTATTTTGTTCTATATACATTCTTGTAATTAAAAAAATTTCCACAGTGAATATGGACCATTTTACAATTTTAAAAAGTTTTTAATTTTTAAAAATTGATTTGAGAGAGAGAGAGAGGAAGAGAGCAAGAGAAAGAAAAAAAATCTACTTGTCGTTCCACTCATTCATGCACTCACTGGTGGAATCTTGTGCGTGCCCTGCCCAGGGATCGAACCCACAACCTCGGGAGATTGGGACAACGCTCTAACCAACTGACCTAGCTGGCCAGGCCTAAAAAAAGAGCTATTTTTAAAGGCTTTCAGATATTTCAGCAAGTGCTCACATGTTCTCTAAGTATTCATATCCTCATTGTACAAATGAAAAACTGCTCAGGTAGCAGAGGTATTAACTTGACCCGAAGTTTGATTATTCTGTATTTACTGTATTTGCCAATGTTTCAGGGAATCCTCCTGCCAGCCCCACACTCACATGCCCGGAAGGAGGCTGCAGGAGGAGAGACACCCGGGAGTGTGTATGTTTTACTAATGAGGCTGACAAACTAGAACTGAGTGGGTGGTCTGTGTCCACCGCAGCCTTTCTCAGGAGGTCGGCCACGGAAGGCATGCACTGTCCTGGGATCAGAATGATCAGAATGATCGCAGGACTCGGTTTCGGTGATGAAGACCGACCGCTGGCTACAGCGTGGAGAGAGAGCAAAAGGAACACACGTCACTGGCTGCAGCTTACCGACAGCGGCCCGCTGTGATTCATTATTTTGGCAAACATATGAGAGATAGTAGTGCTTTATTTAGAAGTTTCGTACAGTTTAGTAACATGCCGAGGTCATGTTTCACAAGGTACATCACGTAGCTTTTGGAAATGTATCTGAATCAATAATGAATTCAACCCTTAATTCAAGGATGTGATTTTTAAAAATCAACACCCTTATTTTTGTGGTTATATTTCATCTATTAAAGGAAATAATGAAATTCTTTACTACTATAACTCACATGGATTGGGGAAAAAATCGTGCAATAGCTACTGGCTTTGAAGAAAAACAGTCTTTTCTTTTTCATTCTCCTTTCTTCTTTTCTGTCTGAGGGAAAAAATAGCTCTGCTAAGAATGCATCATAACGTTAAAGGTTTGATTACCACCAAGTTTGGTAAATATGTCATTCTGCTCTGACTAGAACTTTCTGTATCATATTTTTATAAAAGTGTGCGTGCGTGTGTGTGTGTGTGTGTGTGTGTGTCTGTTGGGGACCTGTGTTGCCGGTTTCACATGATATTACTTTTTTTACATTGCTACCATAATACTGAAAAACAAACAAACAAAAAAAAAACACCTAACAGACTCGTTAGGTAAAACTGACAAAACATAACAAATGACCTTCATCAGGGATGCCATCATGAGACTCCCCATAAGTACCGGGATCCTAATTCTAGACACCTGGTGCTACTCTGTGGCTATTTTATTAATATGACTATATATCACTGGTTTTTCTTACAAAAAGACGTGCTTTATCAAATATTTACACAAGGCATAACATCACGCAGAAAGCTAAAGGCCCGCCTGGCTGCGCCACACTGGCCACCGCTGTGCGAAGCTGTGACGACGAGGGAGACCGCGCTGAGAAGTGGGCTCTGGGGACAGGGTGCTGGTGGCTACGTGTGGGACACGTAACGACTGCTGCAAATGTACTAGGAGGACAAAGTTGCAGAGCGTAGAATCTGTCTACTGTCCCGGGACAAACTACTACAAGGAAACATCTGAGATGAAGACACAGCTTCTGCAAATTAAAACCACGATGAGATACCACCTCACACCAGTCAGAATGGCCATCATCAACAAAGCAACAGATAACTGTTGGAGGGGATGTGGAGAAAAGGGAACCCTACTGCACTGTTGGTGGGAATGCAGACTGGTGCAGCCATTGTGGAAAACAGTATGGAACTTCCTCAGAAAAATGAAAATGGAACTGCCTTTCGACCCAGCAATTCCACT
>PVJI01016268.1:0-38704 GCA_004026765.1 Micronycteris hirsuta
GGATTGAGGCAGCAAATATTTACTGCATATCTCTAAAGTAACTTCCTAAAATCTGTGCTAAACCTCCCAAGTATGGAGTGTAACCAGTTCAACCACTTTTCCCCTTGATCTGCAACGTCCTCCTTTTTTAAGTAATTAGCAACATTCTTTCCTTTGTTATCAGTAAAAGGTAATCACCTACAGCGAACCTGTGCATAGTAAATGAGGACCATCCTCGATGTAATGTACCCAGAAAAGCACTGAAAGCCTGTCCAGGCAGGGGTCGGGGCCCTCTCTCTCACTTAGAGCGCGGCCATGCCGTCCCTTTTTCTCCACAGGACTTCTGTAGGCCATGTGAATTTGTTCATTGCAGCCACAACACATGGACCCTGAGGGCCAGAGTCCGCATCAATGAAACCATACTTATTTTCTATTAATTTTATAACAACACCCCTCATCAGATTAAAATAGTATCACCTGCAGGGTTTATGACCGATTAGAAAGAAGAATTCCTGAATCATGAGGCTAATTCCTTGAAGGAGTCATACAAGGAGACAGACTGTCTGCTCTCTTATCAATTGCAAGATAAGGTTCTCTCATCTATGATCATATGGATACTGGTTTCTCGGAATTTTACAAACCCTCCAAAATACCACCTAATCCTTACTATCTTATGCTATCCTCCATGATATTCAATTTTGAATATCAAATACACGTCATTTAGGTAATACACTTTAATAACCAAGAATTTGATTTAGCATTTTTTAATTCTAGAATCAGTTTTAAATTGGCTATTTCATGGTCTTCTCTATATTCACTGCAATCAGGTGTATCTCACTTTGTGGAATAAATGCATCCCAGAAGGTTTATTTTTAAAGTGAATCTTCTCCCTCTGACACTCATATCAAACCAATCTAAGACAAAATAAAATCACCTTTAATAAAGTGGAAATCTTTTTAAAATCACACACTTAAGAGAGAATTTTTTTTTAATAATAATAATAATACACATATGAAGACTAAAGTTTCTTTTGTTTGGCAGAATCACTTCTGGAGTTAAAGTGAAAACAGCAATTACAGCTTAAGAACAGAACATCCTAGGCTAAAAATTTATTCTGCTTTTATCAAATCTCCTTGCCATCATTTTACAGGAGAATAACAGGAAACTCTCCTTGGGTGTTCAGACCTTGTTTCCTAGCGATTAATGGAGACTGCAGACTGTCAGGAATAAGCAATTGAGCTAAGGCTGAGGAGAGTCAAGATCGAGGTTCCATATACCATGGGAAGTGGATCAATAGGCAATTATAAAAAAAGTGGGCCTCCTTCCTATGTGTTCCGAATGTTACCTGTTCCCATTTAAAGTTAGGCTTTAGACATTATATAATACTACCTTTAATAACCTGGAATCCATACTATATGTCTATCCATAATGGTTGAGAAAGAGGAGCAAAACATGTAAGAAAAAAGTAACAGTCTAGGAGAAGGGGGCCCAAATGTAGATGTTGTGAATCAGGTTGCAGAGCGGCCAGGAGTTCAGCAACTGCCCGAAGACACCAGTCACAGTTGTGTGAGTGTGTCTGTGTGTATGCGCACATGCACACACACACAAATAACAGCGAAATAACAGCACCATGTCTTTCCTAGGGGTTGGTCCAGACTAAATCAGAAGAAAAGATAAGGAGAAAAAACAGAATACAGATCTGAATACCTAGTAGATTTGCAATTATGCCAAAGCAAAGGAAATTCACCAAACTTTAACTATGGTTATTCCTGAGCTTATGGGATGATTGTAGACAGTTTGTCTTTGCACTTTTTTGTATTTTCCTAATTTCTACAGTGAGCATGCATCTTTGACTTCCATATATAATGAGAAACTGTTTTGTTTAGAAAAAGAAAGAAAAGGTTTGACATCAAGAAACAGCAAGCAAAGGGAAATTCTCCTGAGAAGAAAACACCAAGAGAAGGAAGACTCAGTCAAAAAGCTGAGGATTGAGGTTGTGGAGAAAACTTTAAAATCCTCCTGAGAGGTTTCACCTAAGCAAAGTAAGGGTTAGGCTTAAAGTCGGCTCTGGAGGTAAGAAAGCAGGCGTTGTAAAAGTGATGGACTAGTTAGTAAGGCTCTATAGCGGTAATTTACCCTCCTATGTGTACTGGTACCTCCCGCAAAATTGCCTCACACTATAATAAAATAGACTTTAGACCTAAATTACCAACTGAATATGCAAACTCTAGACCCACTCCAAAAGAGGGCATAAAAGAAGAGGAAGAGAAGATAGCCATCCCAAAAGGTGGCATCTAGAGGGGACAACCCCTGACACCAGTGGCAAAGAGGCTATGACAAACACATCTCAACAGCAGACTGGCAGTCACCAGAGCCAGTTACTCAAGCACATGGCACAGAGCAACAGCTCTCAACCCACAGACACAGCAGGAGCAATGGCATCCCCGAGGCAGAGCCAGAAGAGGGGTGGGGGGACTCTGTAGAAGGCCCAGTGTGAAAGCGGCCCTTCAATCCTTCTTTTCTCAGTGACTGCAGCACAACCCAGGGCTTGACAACCTGCAAGTGAATTTCTAAGGGATGTACATGAAGTACATGATAAGAGGGAAGCAATTCATGCATGCTGGTTCCCAGTTTTTCTCTTCTTCCCATGATTAAAAGAATTCTGTCTTGACCCTCCTTGTCCCACCTGCAGGCCAAGGCTGGTCCTGCTTTGCTAAATAAGCTCTCTTGGACCTTGTAACACAGAGGAAAGGAGCCGGAGTGGATGACAACAGACATAGGGACAAGAGCTGTTGTGGTATTGGGTGGGGGTTGTCGGAGGAAAGCTGGGGTGAGGAAGATGGGGGAGTTACTTCAATATAAGGAAAAGAGATGGAAGAGAAAAGGAAAGGTTAAAGATTTATTACTGTGGTATAGTTATCTCCCCTTGCAGAGTTTATGAAAGGCAAGTAAAGGGCTGAGACCTTCTGACTGTATTATTTTAACCGCAACAGTGTTCCGAGGCCGTCCCACGAGAGCATAGGCTTTTAAAAGATTGCACGTTGGTGAGGCTCACCTCGTTCCTATGGGGCCTTGGGGCTCAGGGGTGAGCTAACTAGAGTCCAACAAAACCACAGCAAACATTTACTTCCTAACGTTCTTTTGTGCATTGGCTAAAATAAGGGTCTTTAGCCCTTACTGGTTTCCCTGGGGGGGGTTTTTTCTAACAGAATTGTCCCTGAAGCTCCTAACTGTGAAAGTTGCTCAAATTTCTCTGACAATAGAGAAGATATTAAAGCATACTATGTTGGAAGTGACAGGGAAAAAATGATATAATATCTTCCCTAAGCTTGAGCTGTACAGAAATGTCTGCTCCAGGTATGTTTTAAAGGATGAATGGCCAAATCTGAAATATTCTTTGTATCTGGGGCACCATGCTTAACAATTTCATAACTTGGTGCTCTATAATGAGAGCAAGGGTTCTATAATGAAATCAATTGTATTTACCATAATATGCAGGGATAATGAGTCATTCTGGGTACACCAAGTTGGTGCCATTAATCTTACATACAGAGTCATGGGCAGATACACAAGGTACACACCAGGACCTGCTGGGGGTCATGAGAACTCAATAGTAAATCCTGAGTCTTGGTTAGCCGTTAGGAGCTAAATGGTGACCAATGACTTCTATGTTGTGGTACAGGAATATTCACTGCCACGGCACAAATGTAGCCTCAATGCTAGCACCCCATCTCAGATATCTGCTAACACTATAGCAGACATCTTTAATTAATCGATAAATCTTTCCTGCTAAACCAGGTGTGGTCTCAGAAAATTTCTCATTGTAGTTCTCCAGACAGTCTCTCCTAATGGATCAGGGCTGGCATCGGAGATAAAACCTACTTGCCATTCCTAGCCTATGGGGTGGTTAGGGCTAAAATGTCCATGTGGGGACGAGTGTGCAGAGATCCCACCGCAAAGACGCACAGAGGTTACTGGAGATGATGATCAGAGACATCATCAGAGACAGACAGACTGCAGAGCTGGCCTTCTGCAAAGGGTGAAAGCAGGGCACGTAGAGTAGCAAGGGACAGAAAAGGCCCCTCTTACGTCAAATCTCCCTCAAAATCCCCAAACCTCTCCTGTTTCCACCTCTTGACTCTAGGCACTGAAAGCTGCTGTTCAAGTGAAGGTACAGTCAGGAAAGAGTAACTTTTTGAGTTACTGTCCTTTATAAACACTTTGGCTCAAATTAATTTTTCACATCAACAAATCAGACATCCGGAAAGACCCTGAAGAATTAGGGTTCAAGTAGGATCAGGTTTGAAAAGACAAATGATCAGGGATTAATCACAGAAGGTGCAAAGGGCTGGTTACACCCGCAGCTTTCAGGAGGTAACCAGTAAACTGAGCATCAATCAGATCCTCAAATAGGGAACAAAACACCAAAGTAAATAGTGGAAAGAACCATTTACTTAGGGCTTTATCTTTAATAAAGTAAATTAAAATTTAGGAAAGTAAGTTTGTTTTATCTTACTTCTAATTAGGTTTTAATTGGCACAATTATGTACGAAGTCTTTAAATAAGTCAAACATTTATGTTAGGAAACAAAAAAGTATATAAAAGCATTATATAATATCCTCCACTTCATGGTCAATTTCTGTAGTAAGATATTGAAGAGGGTCACTCAGCAAAAAACATTCAAAGACATATTAATTCACCAATATCAATATCCTTTGATATTTAAATCATTTGCTTTGAAGACCTATCATGTCATAACCCTTCCTGATTTTCTCTTTGGTTATTAACTTACCTAACTTTCCCAAACCTCATTTGTGTGTGATTTGAGCAATATTCCAACATCGATATCTTCAACTTCATGAAATAAATGTTTACAAGAGTATGATTTCACTTCACAACCTATTTACACTGAGTCTGCATTTATAATGTCAAAGATTACAATAGTCATCAACAAAACTGATTGGAAAAGTATGTGGATAGATGAAGAGAAGCAGATACTGGCATAAAGCAGGAGAGATGCTTGAGAGAAGACAAATTTTACAAGTTGAAGAGTATGTTCGTGTGATGATACATGTCGCTCCCCTATGAAATCATGTAATTGTGTCTGCGATCATGAACACTCAGATGGCTAGGACGCTTGTATTGTGCCTCCCTCCTCCCTGGGCCACAGCTAATTGGATCAGAGATAGATATCTCATCCAACTAAGCCAATCATTTTCTCTTTCCTGGGATTCTAGGATTGAGACAGTCACATGTATAGAAAAGTGATCTCTGAACTTCTTTGGTTGTACCTCCATATCAGTAAAAAGGTTTAACTACACTTTCAACAGATATATTTTTATTTATAAATAACATTCATAATTATACTTTTTGTAAATTACATGAATATAATTTTTTATTCTTTCAAACATTTTAAATGAGTTAAGTATTCTTAATATTTTGATTTTTTAAAGATTTTATTTATTTATTTTTAGAGAGAGTAGAAGGGAGGGAGAAAGAGAAGGAGAGAAACGTTGGTGTGTGAGAGAAACATCAAGCAGTTGCCTCCTGCATGTGCCCTGACCAGGAACATGCAACCCACGCAAGTGCCCTGACAGGCAATCAAACAACCTTTCACTTTGCAGGATGTTGCCCAACCAACTGAGCCACACCGGCCAGGACTAATATTTTAATTTTATGACTAATATAAAGCTCTTTTTATTCTTTACTTTAAAATTATTAATAAAATATTTAATTTTAATTATTCCTTTATTAGTTATTGTTTTAAGAGACTTCATTCAAGTCTATGACACAAAAATTCATGTTCATTTTAATGGCTGTAAACTTAATGCATAATGACAACAGGTCCAAAAGGTAAAAACAATACATCATTGGCAGGGTTTTCAACATTACGATTTTTTAATTCCAATCAATATTTATGCAAAGGCTTTTGCTAAAATGAGGCTCAGAAATTCCTACCTTTTCTGATGTCAATGGGTTCTTAAAAACTAATCAAACTCACTGACTTTCTCTTCTGGGAATTTTTATGCCAGTTAGAAAATTCTGGTTTTTAAAGTGCAGAACTGTCAAGGTTTTTGTGGTTGAGATGCATCATTTTCAACCACAACATCATATAATGGTAGAAATATTTCTTTTTTAAGTATATTTTATTGATTACGCTATTATAGTTCCCCCAATTATTTTCTCCCCTTTATCCCTCCTCTGCCCTGTACGCCCCTTCCCACCCTTCAGCATTCTCTCACCCTTAGTTCATGTCCATGGGTTGTACATATAAGTTCTTCGGCTTCTCCATTTCCTATACTATTCTTAACCTCCCCCTGTCTATTTTGTGCCTACCAATTATGCTTCTTATTCCCTGTATCTTTTCCCCCTCTCTCCCCCTCCCACTCTCCCACTGATAACCCTCCATGTGATCTTTATTTCTGTGATTCTGTTCCTGTTGTAGTTGCTTGCTTAGTTTTTGTTTTTGTTTTTTAGGTTCAGTTGTTGATAGTTGTGAGTTTGTTGTCATTTTTTTGTTCATCTCCTTTTTCTTAGATAATTCCCATTAACACTTCATATAATAAGGGCTTGGTGATGATGAACTCCTTTAACTTCACTTTATCTGGGAAGCATTTTATCTGCCCTTCAGTTCTAAATAATATCTTTGCTGGATAGAGTAATTTTGAATGTAAGTCCTTGCCTTTCAAGATTTTGAATACTTCTTTCCAGCCCCTTCTTGCCTGTAAGGTTTCTTTTGAGAAATCAGCTGATAGTCTTATGGGAACTCCTTTGTAGGAAACTGTCTCCTTTCCTCTTGCTTCTTTTAAGCTTCTCTCCTTATCTTTAATCTTGGGTAACTTCATTATGGTGTGCCTTAGAGTGTTCCTCCTTGGATCCAATTTCTTTGGGACTCTCTGGGCTTCCTGGACTTCCTGGAAGTCTATTTCCTTTGTCAGATTGGGGAAGCTTTCCTTCACTATTTTTTCAAATAAGTTTTCCATTTCTTGCTCTTCCTCTTATTCGCGCACCCCTATGACACAGATGTTGGAGCACTTACAGTTGTCCCAGAGGTTCTGAAACCTCTCCACATTTTTTGGAATTCTTGTTTTTTCATTCTGTTCTGGTTGGATATTTATTTTTTCCTTCTGCTCCAAATTGTTGATCTGAGTCCCAGTTTCCTTCTCTTCACTGTTGGTTCCCTGTATATTTTGCATTATTTCACCTTGTGTAGTCTTCATTTCTTCGTTCATTTTGTGACCTAGCTCAATCAATTCTGTGAGCATCCTGATTACCAGTGTTTTGAACCTTGCCTCTGATAGGTTGGCTATCTCCTAGTTGCTTAGCTATTTTTCTGTAGTTTTGATCTGTTCTTTCATTTGGGCCATATTTCTTTGTCTCGGCACACCTGTTAAGTTGCAAGAGGCAGAGCCTTAGGTATTCGCCAAGGCAAGGCAACCCTCTTGGCTGCGTTGTGGCACTGTCTGTGGGGAAGGGGTCAGAGAGGGAACAATTCTGCTTGCTCGCTCAGCTCTAGCCCTACTTTGCAACAAACTCTCCTGTGAGACTGGGAGTTTCTCCCACCTTTGCAACCCCCACAGTTCTTACCACTAGAGGTTTTGAGTCTTTAGTTGATAGAAACATTTCCAAACATCCATTTTCAAGATGTTCTCTCCATAGCAAGAGTTCTTTTGTAAAGCAGATGTTTTCTCTCTCTCATTGAAAAAAATGTCATCTTTGCCTTGAAAAGGCAGAATAAACTTTAAAAACATTACTGCTAGTATCACAAAAAAAAAAGTCTGTGAATTTGGAATACTTGTTGAAAAAGGAAAATGTATGATTCATCTTTAAGACAAACCACTCTTTTGCCACAAGATGACCAAAAATTTCCTGTGATGCAAAAGATTTTCATGGTCGCTCCCTTTCTCGTTATAAAGTTTGGGATGATTCTACTATAAATCCTTGTTTTGATAAAACTAACCACATTAATGATCTCTGCTGACACTCTGTACTCTTCTGACTTCAACTCTTTTCTACATTACATTGAATATAAATAACAGTAAATGAATTTCACATGTGGATCTAATGCCCTAGTCTCACCCCAGAATTACTTTTTATCACAAATATAGCAACTGCTCCATTAGTAAATATACACAGGCATAAGACATCACTTTATTAAAGAATTTATCTCCATCCTGACTGGTGTGGCTAACTTGGCTGGGTATCATCCTGCAAAGCAAAAAGATGTTAGTTTGATTCCTGGTTGGGGGCATGCCTGGGTTGTGGGCCAACTCCCTGGTATGGGTACATTCGAAAGGCGACCAACTGATGTTTGTCTACCCCTATTTTTCCCTCCCTTCCTCTCTTTCTAAAACATAAATTTTTTTAAAAAGAATTTATTTCCTATGTGACTACGGCTGACATTTGCCCGCCCTATGCAGTGTATTCAAACACCTATGCCTCATACCTTAAATGTCCAGTTTCATAAAGTCCTTTGCCAGCAGTAGACAGAGTATTATAGAATATTTGTCCATTATCAGGAATGCAGGGGCACATGTCTCACATTTCCCTTTTGCCAGAAAAAAAAGAAGCTGTTTTATTAACAATGGATACAGATGAGAAAGCATCAGTTATGATGACAAGAAAGAGTGAAGCAAAAAGCTAGTAAGAAAAAAACAGGTACTGGTGGTATTATTTAAACCCTTTCTTCTGATCAGGGCTACTTTGCAGCAAATGCAGAGTGTAATCACTCTGAAGAGCTCTGAAATGGGTTAAATTAGCTTCCTAGTCAGGATCTAATGCAACGAAATGGAATTCACCTCTGTACCAAAAAAGAAAAAAGAAAAATCCTTTTCTGTGCTTTTTGTTCTCCAGGAATACCACAGTAATGAGCTGGATACTCAAAGTATTCTTATTATTTTAAAATGCTCAGATGACTCAGCCCATGTAGGCTCTCAAAATATTTGAGTCACTAGAGGAAATTAAGAAAATGTACTGAAGGGTTAGAAGGAATTTCCAGAGGAATTATATTTTCACCTCAAATCAGAGACTCTTGGCCTGCCATAGCTATAAGCTTTGGCTCCTATTCTCATTGTATGTGAAATATTTTGGATGTTTCTCACTATTACAAAAACTTTAAATTTAATTGTAAATAATCTAATAGAAATGACATTTACCAAATTAAAAGTAATCACAATCTTCATGGCATTCTTCATACAAATATCTTTTAAAAGAATCTTTTTATTTATTTTTAGACAGAAGGGAAGGGAAGGAGAAAGAGAGGGAGAGAAATATCAATGTGTGGTTGCCTCTCACTTGACCCCCACTGGGGACCTGGCCTGCAACCCAGGCATGTGCCCTGACTGGGAATCGAACCAGCAACCCTTTGGTTCACATGCTGCACTCAATCCACTGAGCTACACCAGCCAGGGAAAATATCTTTTAATCTTAAAATTAACAAAGCTCCTCTGATTGCAAATGGAATTTAGACCTGAACCTACTGTGACACCTCTGGTGGATGGGTCTTTCCTTGCCATCACTGAGTGAATGGAGTCTTTGCTAAGAATTATCAATCTTATTTGTAGTTATTAGCAGGACTGCTGTTTCTTTTTTAAAAAATTTTATTTATTTTTAGAGAGGGGAAGGATGGGAGAGAGGAAAAGAAACATCAATGTACAAGATAAACATCGATGGGCTGCCTCTTGCATGCCCCAAACAAGGAACCTGGCCCACAATGTGCCCACAATGTACCCACAATGTACCCAGGCATGTGCCCTGACTGGGAATCGAAACTGTGACCTTTCAGTTTGTGGAATGATGTCCAACCAACTAATGCCACACCAATCACGGCTGTTTTGTTTCTTAGGATGAAGTGCCTGGACATACTTATTTTTCAAGCTTGTTTGGAAGTGAGAGTATGTAGTTCAACAGATGTGTTGAGCTCCTGCTTTGTGCAGACTTGGTTTCAGTTTTGTGAGGGCTTCAAAAATGAAGAGGTCCCAGCCTTCCAGAGCTTCCTCAAGAAAGAGGTAAGTTCATTTAAAAAATAATAATCCTGAGAAGCTCAAAAATATAACACCTCTTTTCAGTTCCCAAATTCCTAAATTATTAAATTGTAACATTTCCTTAAGCAGAATAATCCAGGCTAAAAGCTAAATCCACTTTATTCCTTTGATCAAAACTAAAGTTCCTATAGGTTGAAAATACAGAAGTAAAATGTATAAGGAGGCAGAAAAGACAAATGGGATAAGTATACTTAATTTCTAAGTGGGTTTTTAACCTGTGAATACATATGATCTAGCTCTGTGCCTGTCGTTTTGAAAAGACACAAAGTGGAGGAGGAGCGTGCCTAAGAGGGGCTGAATTTTTAATGACAGGACCTCAAGGACAGTGCTGAGGTTGAATCATCAGGATCCATCGTCTGGTCATGGATCAGTCAGATCTAGATACTGAGCCCAAGATGAGCAACTTCTCAGTGACAAGCTCATAGCAAATAGACCAGACCAATTCCTAAACCTAGAAAGCCAATTTTCATTTTTCATTCAAATCATGACTTACTCTAGCCTAAAATAAATTTAAGGATACTTAGAAATATGCAAACACGTTAAAAGAGAAAATAAATTCAAAATAGAAAGATGAGGCAAAGAACAAATAAAATTAAGAAAACAGGCGCCATTGAGAGTGAAGTCAGCCCACAAGGTGTAGCAGGAGGTCCTATGTTCTTTCCTGAGTGGCCTCCTCATAGCTGGAATAAGAGGCAAACACAGTGAGTTACATGCTGCGCTGCTACCATCCTGGTATCAAGATACCAAACAAGCCAAAGGACAATCAGATGATTATTGAGAACAAAGGAAATACAATTGATTGGGGAGAGACATTCCCCCCACCTCTAGTAAAACTTGGTATCTTGTTCCCAAGCAAGACCCATAGTCCAGTGACACCATGGTTACTGAGTCCGCCACACCCAGGGTCTCCTCCCTGGCCAGTATGATAGAGTTGCTTTCCTGTGCTCACATTCTCCTTCACTAACATGTGAAATGTCACTGAGGATATGAAGTATCTTCAGACACTTCAACCAACTCCTCATGTGCATCTTAGACGCACTCTCTCTGGTCACATCTTTATCCTTGCGTTTCATCAGACCAATCCTACAAACGTCTTAAGCAAAATGCACTAGCCATAAACTAGATAGATGATTCCCCAAAGCGCAACAGCAGTGCTTCCAAGCCATTGAGGATCTTAGCATAGGATAAACAAAGAAGAGTAGCCCCAGACACAAACCCTTTATAAAAGATCCTACCTCCAATGGAACATACATACTCTAAGCTTCACAAAAAAGAGTGAAGCCCCTTAACAAGGTAATTCAGCCAAAGGAAATTTGTTCTAAGGAGGATATGAAAAACAGGGTGGGAGGGGGAGCATGTTCAAAGATATCTATTGTTATCCTGGCTGGGTAGCTCAGTTGGTTAGAGTGTCCTCCCAATTCACCAAGGTTGCAGGTTTGATCCCCATTCAGGACACATAAAAGAATCAACCAATGAATGCATAAATGAGTGAAACAATCTCTCTCTCTCTGTCTCTCCAAAATTTTTTTAATTAAAAAAAAAAACTATACTTTCATGGATCATTTCTATAGTTTGTTAAAAAAAATTTTTTTAATGTACAACACCATGACGTGGTGCCATGAGCTCTCATATTCTTCTTGTTGGGCCCTGACCTGATCTTGCAACTGACCTTTTATTCTCCCAAAGTGGACCTTACAAACTGTTAAAGAAAGCATGATTCAATCCCTCCATAAACACGTCTAGACACGCACTGTGAGCATAGACCCCTTCTCAGCTAGGGACTATAGAAAGCAAAGACAAGGGTCCAGTGAATTTGTCCTACTTTCAAATAGCCCTTAGGCTGGCTGAAAAGAATAGCAGAAGGGAAGAAGCTATCCTCACTACAGGTGCACTTAGGTGTCAACTGAATTATAGTTATCATAGGTGAGATAACTATGAATTATCTCACCTATGAGATAATAAAAAGAAAAATATCCTCCAACTCAAACTTCCAATGAGCTGGAGGACTTGACAGCCTGGCGTTGAGCTTGTCCCTAGAAGAAATTCCCATTAGGTTTCATGCTTTTTCCCTCCAGAGAACAAGCTGCAATGCCTTTTCCTAAATCTCATGGCCTTGTCTTTTTAAATACTAATCCTTCGTTTTAACTGCAAAAGGTTTCCATTAAGAAACAACTATAACACTTAAAGCATATGTTTAAAATACACATTTATAGAAAAGACAGTTTTGCCTGCAAACTACTCATTTGCAAAACTATCATCAAAAATAAAAGGTCTGAATTTGTCGCTGTTAATGATCCGAATTAGGATCCCCATTAGGAATTTTCTCAGAGCAAGTTTCCTTCCCTTTTAGCCAATTCAGAATCATGCCTCCCTCCTACCCTCAAAAGAAGTCAATTTTCAGACATAAATTTATGTGTAGGTCAAAGTATGCCTGTAGCTTCTCATTTATATCAATAAAGTGACATGCATTTGTTAAATGCTAGCTATGTGCCTAGCCATGTTCTAGGTGCTTGAAAGCACAAAAGAACAAGGAATCTCTGTGCGTCTATTTAAAACCTATTTTGTCACATCGAAAATGCTTCAAAGATTCCAAAGATAAAAGAGCAAACTTTGTTCCTCCATGAGCCTTTGAAGCCCAGGTTAAATACTACAGAAGAGTTTTTGAAACTTAAATTCTTAAAGGGGAGGGAAAAGACAGGTTGGCCTGAGGTTTGAAAGAGGTTGTGGCGGCCCCTATAAGGCATTCTTCAGGGAAAACAGTGCTTTCAGTGTTTGTGAGTTCTCATTATAAAGGCCAAGTCTAGCTGGCTGCGCTGTGGGTATTAAGGCAAAATTTTCATCCTGGCAGGAGGGTAAGCGCTATAAAGCTGGGTAAGAGCTGCTGCGTGTTTCTAGAGGGCAATTCTAAATCATAAGAGCAGAGAGAAACAGAGAGAGGACAGGAGACGTCAGAGACAGAGCAGGCTTTGCTGTTTTGTCCACAGAAGGAAAGACGTATGTCAGAGGCAGAGCTGCTGAAGCTCATTAGTGGAGGTAAAAGGCAAAGAGGAGACCTCGTTTCAAGAAGACAGTCACAGGAACCTGAGCAGCTACCATAATTTTTAAATTCAAAGGCTAGAGTGGTACAGGACTCTTACTCAAATAAAATACTTACAGATAGTTTGAGACTCAAGATTATTAAGTAGATGAGATTTAAAGATAAGTGATTCATTGAAATAGATTACAGGTATCTCTGGTTTTGCATGGTTCCAAGATGTAGAAATTTCAGTTACCACGATTTAGTTAAATAAAACCATTCAACAAAACAATTCAAATTTCACCTACCATTGTGCATTAATTGTGAGTAAACAATTAACCACTGAACATTTGTTATTCAGTTCTTACACAGACATTAAAGAGTGTAGTTGTGTTACAACCTTGTCTCCCAGTGATAAACTTACAAAACATTTTACAACAAAGATTAAAGTGCAGCAAAGAAACAAAAAGCAGTAGTGCTGAAAGTAAGAGAGGATGTGATTAGAAGACTTGGAAAATGGCAACAGAAAAGCAAAGATAGGATGAGATCTAAGCTTTCATGAAGCTCTGGTATAAACTCTATTGACAACATTCAATGACTATGAAAACAAGGTAAAGTTACTTCATTATATTTTATAGTTTAAATGAACAGAAAGCCAATTACGGTAGAAACACAGCACTTCATATTTGGATTGAAGGCTGAAATAAAAAAACAATCTCAATCACTTTGACTAGCATTCAGGCCAAAGTGTTAGAATTAGCTGCCATATTGAAAGAAAACGGTCATTGCAAGGAGACCAAAAAAGAACTTTTTACGGTCAGTTTCACCATTTCAGATGTCAGCATGAATTGATTAAACTATCTGATGAAATGACTAGCACAAATAAGGATACTGCTGTGAAATTTGAACCCAGATTCCTAGGGTTAGTTAAAACAGGTGGTTATGATGCTCTCAAATATGAAAACAGCTAAGACAAAAACATAAAGATGTCCCGAGGAAGCGACATTAGCAAAAACAAAAAACAAAAAACCAACCCTTAGGTTAAGGGAACTCTCAGAGATAGTTCAGATGTTGAAAATGCAAAGAAAGAAATGTTGAAAGCTGAAGCAAAATTAGAAAGGTTTACAACAATTTACCAAGGCTAAAGTACTAATACATGCTACAACATGGATGAACCTTGAAACATTGTGCTAAGTGAAAGAAGCCAATCACAGAGCACTACATATTAGATGATTCTATTATGTCCAGAATAGGCAAAACTATAGATACAAAAAATAGGCTAATGGTTGTCTAGAAGTGACGGTAGGGGTGAGGTGGGACTGGGGAACTGGAAGGTGATAACAATGGGGTATGGTGTAAGAGATCTATTTAAAGATAGTAGAGAGCTATTAAAATAACCAGGATTTGAAAAGCCAGGATTCCAAAGAAAAGAGAAGCTCACTAAAATGAGTCTAATATTTTGTTTATCTCTTTACCCCTCAAAGCAATGATGAGTCTTACAGTGGTAGAGGTTGAAGGGATGGGGCTGCTGAGAAGCCAGGAAGAGAATGAATGCTAAGAGGGGAGAAACCAGTGCTCTCATGGGTTTGGTGGGGCACAGGGGGGTGGCAGGGCAGGTGGGAACAGGAGTTGGGGCCTGCCAAGGCAGCCAGGACTTAAATAGCCAAGACTCCCAAAGAGGGGAGACCTAGGAAAGAGAGGATGACATTCAATGATTTCCCTCCAAGACTAGTAAAATTGACAATCCTTTATTTAGTAAGACTAATCAAGAAAAAAGAGAAAAGGCACAGATTATCAATAACAAAAATAAAAATGGAGACCTCACTACATAGCCTACAAATGTTAAAGAGAGTCTAATAGGCTATTAGACTAATTTTATGCCAGTACAATTTAATGTTTAGATGAATGGACAAACCCCTAGAAAAATAACTTAGCAAAACTGATACAGGAGGAAACATAAAATCTGAATAAAGTTTTAGCTATTAATGACACTGAATCTATCATTTTAAAATCTTTCCACAAGGCTTCCAGTCAAGATGGCAGCACTCACATCCTCCCACAACCACATCAAAACTATAACTAAACTACAGAACAACCATCATTCAGAACCACCAGCAGTCTAGCTGAACAGAAGTCCTACAACTCAGGATATAAAGAAGCCACACCGAGACTGGTTAGGAGGAGCGGAAACTTGGAAAGGAATAGTCCCACACCCACATATGGTGGATAAAAATTAGCAGGGATGCCCCAGCTGGTGTGGCTCAGTGGACTGAGTGCTGGCCTGTGAACTTGCCAGTTTGATTCCCAGTCAGGGCACTTGCCTGGGTTGTGGGCCAGGTTCCCAGTTGCAGGTGTGCAAAAGGCAACCGATCACTATTTCTTCCTCTCTCTTTCTCCCCCCTTTCCCTTCTCTATGAAAATATGTAAATGAGATCTTTTTAAAAAACTGGGAGGGATATTTTGGCTGCAGAGCCCCCACCAGCCCCACACCAGATCCCACCAGCCCAGGAAGGGAAGTCCCCATAACTTTTGGCTGTAAAAACCAGCAGGAAATGAAACTGAGTGAGACAGAGGGCTTCTGGAGTCCCAGGATTTTGTCTTAAAGGGCCCATGCATGGACTTACTTGGACTTACTCCATCTGAGCTCCAGCACTGGGGCAGCAGCAGCTTGAAAAGCATCAGAGACATACAGGGATCAAATAAAGTGTCTGGCATTGCGGTGAGAGCTGGGGGCAGCTTTCCCCCAGATAGAAGTGCTGACAGAGGCCATTGTTCCTTTTCTGAGCCCTCCCTGCAGAGCCAGCATACAGGTGCCATATCTGAGTCTCCATCAACCTGGTTTTAACACTATTTCCCTTGGCCCTGATGATTCCCTGAGACCTCTCCCTACTCAACTTGCAAGCACACCCAAGCTATTTCCAGTGGCTTTTCCATACAAATGTCATGCCTTGGTTCATTTTTCAGGCTTTCCTAAAATCTCTCAAACAAGCAGCATCTGGTCTCAGCATGTCCCGTATCTCTCACTAAGTGACCTCAGGCCCAGCACTAGTGGCAGCCAGCCTTGTTTCACAGGTTTGCCTCTCCTGAGCACATGCAAGCCCAGCACAAGTAGCAGCCATCTTCATAACACTTTGTAGCTCATGCTAGGTGGCCCCATGCTGAACATAAGTGGTGGCTGACCTTGGCCTGAACTTCTTGGGAGGCCCCAGAGCCAGCACACCTAATAAACAGCTTCAGATCATGTCAAAACACCACCTAAACACCTCCACAAACAACCCACTCAAGGGGTGAACTCAGTGGACACTAGAACCCTACTGAAGTAAGTCCTTCTCTGTGGGGTGGACCTCTGCACAGCTGATCCTCCATGGTGGTCACAGCCAGTCCTTACAGCCTACTGGCTTGGAGGTAAATCCCTCCCATTGATGTGCCAATAGTAATCAAGGCTCAATTACAAGAGGAGGGTATATACAGCCCACACAGGGAGTAGGGGACATGTCTGGAGTGCCCAGCTTCGGTGATCAGAGAGGCTGTACCACTGGACCTTACAGAATACCTACTATATAAGGCCACTTTACCAAAGTGGGAGGCATAGAAACTCTACCTAATACAAACCTGGGAGGCATAGAAACTCTACCTAATACATAGAAATGCAGGGAGACTGCCAAAATGAGGAGAAAAAGAAACATGTCCCAAAGGAAAGAATGGAACAAAACTCCAGGAAAATAATTAAACATAATGAAAAAAAGCAATCTACTAGGTGCAGAAATCAAAACACTAGTTATAAAAATGCTCAATGAACTTAGGGGAAGAGTAAATGAATTTAGTGAAAACTTCAACAAATAGATAGGAAACATAATAATGGAACTAGAAAACATAAAAGAACCAGTCAGAAATGAAGGCTACATTAAGTGAAATTAAGAATACATCACAGGGAATCAACAGTGGAGTAAACAAAATAGAGAATCAAACCAGCAATTTGGGAGATAAGGAAGCAGAAAACACACAATCAGCAAAAAGAAAAAAATGAGAACAGTGTGAGACTCTGAGACAACTTCAAACATACCAACACTTGCATCATGGAGGAGTCAGAAGAAGAGAGAGAGCAAGAAATTGAAAACCTATGTAAAAAAAAAAAAATGAAAGAAAACTTCCCTAACCTGGTGAAGGAAATAGACATGTAAGTCCAGGAAACACAAAGAGTTCCAAACAAGATGAACACAAAGAAGCCCATACCAAGAAACATCATAATTAAAATGCCAAAAGTTAAAGAAAAAGAGAGAATCTTAAAAGCATCAAGAGAAAAACAGTTACCCACAAGGGAGCCCCAATAAGACTGTCAGCCAATTTCTCAACAGAAACTTTGCAGGCCAGAAGGGATTGGCAAGAAATATTCAAAATGATAAAAAGCAAGGACATACAACCAAGAGTGCTCTACCCAGCAAAGCTATCATTTAGAATCAAAAGTCAGATAAAGAGCTTCCTAGACAAGGAAAAGCTAAAGGAGTTCATCACCACCAAACCAGTATTATATGAAATGTGAAAGGGTCTTCTTTAACAGGAAGAAGGAAAAAATGGTCAAAATTATGAACAATAAAAGGGGAATACATACATATCTACCAACAAGTGAATCTAAAATGTTGTGGATTTCATCCCGCAAAATCCATGGTGACCGCTACCGAACGCATGAATCAAACTCACCCAGAGACACGCTTTGAGAAGGAGTTCCAGTGCCACGGGTCTTTCCCTCCATCTTGGAAAGGCCCCGGGCGTAGCTCAGCCGGGCTTTTTATTAGAAGCTTTAGGACACATTTACATTGGATTGATTCTTCATGGGCTTATGCAGAACAGGGGTCTTCAGTTGGGTCATGCAGATACAGGGGATAGATAAGAGGTAGGTTTACTCAGTAAGGTAAACATTAGTGCCAGTAGGAATTCCAAGCACTCATTAGCATAATCCCCTTGACTGGGGTGGGGGGAAGCGTCCCAGCAAGTTAATAAATTTTAAAAAGCATGTTAACCCATTTTCCCTTCAAAGAATTCTTTTTCCCATGGGCATGGATCATGCCGGCCCACACGGGAGTAGTTTTTTTCACGTGGAGCCAAGCTCAGACACGCGTGATTCCCGGGCTACGATTCTCCACGTGTGTGGAAAGAATTCCTACACTAAAAAAAAAAAATACAAAATAAAGAAATAGAACAGAAACAGACTCATAGATACAGAGATATTTTGACAGTTGCCTGATGGGAGGGGCTTGGGGGCATGGGTGAAAATGGTGAAGGGATTTATAAGTATAAATTGGTAGTTACAAAATACTCACAGGGATGTAAAGTACAGCATAGGGAAAATAGTCATTAGTAATATCATAATAACTATGTGTGGTGTCAGATGGGTACCTGATTTATTGGGATGATCACTTAGTAAGTTATATAATGTCTAATCACTGGGATGTACACCTTAAACTAATATAATATTGTTTGTCAACTGTAATTAAAAATAAAAATTATTTAGTCAAAAAAATTAAATCTTTTCACAAAGGAACTCCAGATGCAGTTTCATTCCACTGATGAATTCTTCCATTAAAGAAGAAGAAATACTAAGCCTAAGAAAACTTCTCTCAGAGAAGACAATCTATATTAAAAAAGTACATTTAGCCCTGTCTGTTGTGGCTCAGTGGACTAGGTGCCAGCCAGTGAACCAAAGGGTCACTGGTTCAACTCCCAGTCAGGTTACATGCCTGGGTTGCGGGCCAGGTCCCCCATGGAGGGTGTGCTAGAGGCAACCACACATTGGTGTTTCTCTTTCTCCCTCCCTTCCTCTCTCTCTAAAAAATAAATAAGTAAAATCTGTTTTTAAAAAAGTAAATTTATCATATTCACCAGAAAACAAGGTCAATATGCAACAAAAATAAAATACCAAAAATAAACTATTAGAAAATGAGCTTTGAAAAATTGTACAATAGTAGCTCTCACCCTCGCCCTCCCAATGGAGCTCAGATTTGAGTTTTTTAAAAAATAATCATCCAACATTGAATTTAACACTTTGGAGGAAGTCTTCATAAGAGATGGTCTGTACTTATACAGTTGGACAATAGGACTCAATTTTCAATTTCCTCCAACAAACATGAATATATGCGTGTCTTCCTTTTAGACAGGCCATTAGAACAACTCTCCTGGTGCTCAGCTGCAAGGAAAGTCAATATCCCAGGAGCCACAATAGTTCCGGTTATGTCTGCCTAAGTTCTGTGGGAGAAGAAAGGGAACTAAGTCATACAGCTGATACAATCCACCAGCTCATCCTCAGTTTACTTTCAGGTGCCTCTTGTTTTCAAGGGGCACTGGCCGTATAAGGGGGCCTACCTTGGGCCTGGCTGGAGAATCTCCCAGAAAGGTAGGCAAAAAGGTATGGGCCAAAGGCCAAGAATCCTAACTGGTGATCTTCCGAGTTTGACGTTGAGCCTCCTCTAAAGACTGTTAACACTTCCCTTCCACACTGTATTGATGATTGTTTGGAAAAATGATTAGGACAAATGTTAATGCCCTTACTATATAAGGAACATACAAATATCGATCCAAAAGACTGCTAAGGCCCAAAATACAAATGGGCAACAATCCTGAACAGAATTTACAGAAAATAAAATATCAATACTAATGTCCAATAATCTGAAAAGTGTTTGCCTGGAGTAGAAATCAAAACAAGGCTAACAAGGCTAATTCTAAACTAACTGCTACAAAAATACAAATGCTGTGAGGACGGGGGTTAATGTGTCCGAGCCCACCTCATGTCTAAATAAGCTGAAACACCTTTTACTTGAAATAAGTACGGGCTCTGACTGCAGCAAAAAGGAAGACTACTATCTTCCTTTATGCTGTTGACCTGGTTTTTCTATCACGATTCAGGAACAACCTTAAGAGAGACATACCCCTCACAATATACCCCTTCGAAACACACACATTCACTCTCACACGCATGTACACATACTTCCTGAAACTCACTTATTTTCAAAACTTTTCAAAGCATACCACCTCTTGATCCTCTAACTTCTTTTTTACCACTTTCCCTTCACCAGCCAGTTTTCCTGTCTGCCCTATAAATTCCCTGAAAGGTTTGTATCTTAGGCTTTCTTCTCTTTAGGTTATACACCTTTTTGCTTAGGAGTCTCAGATTCTACCATTACTTCAAGAACTATCTCTATGCTAACAACTTCCAAATCCGTATCTCCAAACCTGTGTGAACTTTCCTCACAAATTCTAGATAAATAGTTCTTATATTGACTTCAAATGTACACATCTAAAATGAAATTTTCCTTTCTTACTCAATTTCATCTACTTTTTGTCCTGTGTTTATTCATTCACTCATTCATTCACTCGTTCAACAAATAGTTTCCACGTGCCAGCCGTTATTGACCCTTCATTCTTCTCAGCCCTTTTCCTGCTCAGGTCAACTTTGTATTCTAACTCAGATCTCTTGGAGTCAGCCCGTTTCTTCATCCCTACTAACTTTTAGCCTCAGTTCCCATCATCTCTCACCAGGATGTTTGCAGCAACCTCCTGTATGTTTTCCCTGCCAGCGAAGTCAGTTTGTTTCCCACAGCATTGGCAGAATTAGTTTCCTAAAAAATAAATCATGTTATGTCACCCCATGTTCTTAAAAGCCTCATAGCCCATAGCAATGATGGGGTGTGTGGACCAAATGCACTGGAATCAGCTTGGGAGCTCATTAAACTGTCGCTTCCTAAAGCCCTAGACATACTGCATCCATCTCCTTGGACAGGAGGCCTAGGAATACCTATTTTTAATGAGCTCCCCAGGTGATTCTTGTGCCCACTAAAGGGGAAGACCCACTGGCCTACACGAGAGAACCCAAGCTCCTTAGACAGAAATACAAGGTTCTTCACTGACTGGGCCCAACTGGTATCAGTTTCCTCCCCTTCTACTATATACCCTACACACAACTCCTGCTGAATCTCTTACTCTTGTCTAGACACTTCAGGACCTCCCATACCTCCATGTCCTTCTCTACACACAACTCCTCTGCCTCCTTCCCCCAGCAAAACACTAGTCTACCTTCTTTTGAGAATCCTCCCCTGACCACCACACCCTGTTCCATCAGAATTGTCTTTCCCTCATTTGTTCATAGCCCTTTCCTCACACTTACATAGTGGCCAGGCACTAGTCCCACTGAATCAGCCTTCATAGCCATGCGACCCAAATCACTATAATAAGTCTTATTTATTAGTTTTCTTGTTTATTTGTTTATATACACATCTTATGGGTTCTCTGGAGAACGCCGACTAATACAGTCACCAATTGGCCATTTGAAAAATGTTTCTATCTTAGCCCCATTGAAAACCTTGTCCAGAATAAAAAGACAACAGACAACCCACAGAATGGGAGAACATATTTGCTGATACATTTGATAAGGGGTTAATATCCAAAATTTATAAAGTACTTACAGAACTCAACCCCCAAAAGTCAAACAATCCAATAAAAAAATGGGCAAAAGACCTGAATAGACACTTTTCCAAAGAGGACACACAGTTGGCTGACAGACATATGAAAAGATGCTCAACCTCACTAATCATCAGAGAAATGCAAATAAAAACCACAGTGAGATGCCACCTCACACCTGTCAGAATGGCTATCATCAATAATCAACAAACAAGTGCTGGCAATGATGTAGAGAAAGGGGAACACTTTTGTGCTATTAGTGGGAATGCAGACTGATGCAGCCACTGGGGAAAGCAGTACGGAGATACCTCAAAAAATTAAAAATGGATCTGCCTTTTGACCCAGCAATCCCACTTCTGGGAATATATCTGAAGGAACCCAAAACACACTAGTTCAAAAGAACATAAGCACCCCTATGTTCATTGCAGCATTATTTACAAATCACCAAGATATAGAAGCAGCCCAAGCGTTCATCAATAGATAAGTGGATAAAACAACTATGAGACATTTACATAATGGAATTCTACTTGGCTGTAAAAAAGAAGAAAATTTTACCCTTTGCAGCAGTACGGATGGACCTGGAGAACATTATGCTAAGTGAAACAAGCCAGTCAGAGAAAGACAAATACCATATGATTTCACTCACATGTGGAATCTAATGAACAAACTGAACTAACAAGCAAAACAGAGACAGACTCCTAGATGGAGAGCAGATAACAGCTAGAGTGGGTGGGGGAAGGTTAGGGAGTGGAGGGATTGAGCAAAAAGGAAAAAGGACTCATGGACATGGACAACAGTGTGATGACTGCTGGGGGAGTGGGGAATAAGGGAACTAAATGGTAAGAGAAAAATATAATAAAGATTAAAAAATATTTAAAAGCCTTGTCCATTATGTTAAGCTCTCCTGTGAAACAGTGATAGACACAACTTGAGTGTGCTGCTGATGCCCAAATGTGTATCACTTCCCTGTGTTCCATACTCACGGACCCAACTGTCCACTTCAGTTCTCAATTGAATTATCTCATAAGTATCTCACATTGAACACGTCCCAAATGGAACTCCTGGTTTTACTCTCCAAACCAGCTTATGCCTAGTCTTCACTATCTCAAAAGATGGATCACCATTCATCCATTTGCTCAAGACAAAAACCTACAGCAATCTCAATTCCTCTCCCTCATTTTCTTCAGGCAGCTAATCAGCAAGTCTTGTTGATTCTGCTTCAGTCTGAACACTTAACACCACCTCTACCAGCTTCTTCCTGGACCAGCCACCACCATCTCCCACCCAGACCTCTGCAATAGCCTCCCCCCGTCTCCCTGCTTTCACTCTTGCCTCCTGCTTTTCTCCACATAGTAGCTAGTGAGTATTATAACTAGACATTGTATTTTTTTAAGATTTTAGTTCTTTCTTTTTAGAGAGAGGGGAATGGAGGGAGAAAGAGAGGGAGAGAAACATTGATGTGCGAGAGATATTTCAATCAGTTGCCTCTCACACACCCCCAACCAGGGACCTGGCCTCCAACCCAGGCATGTGCCCTGACTGGAAATTGAGCTGGCAACCTTTTGGTTGGCAGGTCAGTACTCAATCCGCTGAGCCACACCAGCCAGGGCTATAATTAGACATTTTAAAAGGTGACAAAACTGCCTGCTCAAAACTTCCAACAGCTCCCCAATGACACTTGGGAAAAAATTCCAGATCTCTACAAAGCCGTCCCTTCTCTCCATGCTTCTCCTACCAGCCCCTTGTCACTCAACCCCACCACTGTTTTGTCCTCCCAACTATATACAAGTCTTCTCCAGTATTACTGGCTGTTTCTCAAATATATCATGTTTTTTCCTACCTCTGGGGCTGGGAGCTTTCTGTTCCCTTTCCTGAAACGCTCTTTGCATGGCTCACTCCCTCTTATCATTCAGGTACATGCTCAGATGTCACCTCCTCAGAGAGACCTTCCCTCTGCCTCCCCAGCACTCTCTATCCCATCAATTCACTTTATTTGCCTTCAGACCACTCATTACCAACTGATGTTACTCTATTTGCTAACTTGTTTGGCTTTCTCTCTCTCTTCACTAAAACTATAAACTATAAACTTCATAAGGGCAAAAGATTTTTCTTGTACACCTTCAGATACATGAAACAGTGCGTGTAAAATAACTAAATGAACAAATGGGTTCTTCCTAGTATGTAGTGCCAAAAAATTCAGTGTTTACACACTGATATGTATCCTCTCATGAGACATGGACATTATATCATTCATCATGTTTTCCTTTTTTCCAAACTTTCAGGAAGCCCAATTCTAAATTTTGTATTCAGGGGGGTGGGGGAGGTAAAGGAGGGTT
This sequence comes from Micronycteris hirsuta, assembly GCA_004026765.1. Taxonomy (NCBI): domain Eukaryota; kingdom Metazoa; phylum Chordata; class Mammalia; order Chiroptera; family Phyllostomidae; genus Micronycteris; species Micronycteris hirsuta. The sequence goes on from PVJI01016268.1 coordinate 23,823, forward strand.
AAGGGGAGCTAAATGGTGATGGAAGACTAGGGTGGTGAACACAGAACACAATACACAGATGATGTACAATAGAATTGTACACTTGAAACCTATATCATTTTATTAACAAATGTCACCCCAACAAATTCAACTTAAAAAAATAATAAATAAAAATATGTAAATGTTGTACTCAAGCCCAACAACCTACCATAAACTGGGTTTCCTTTATAATTATCCCTCTATTATATGACTCTTAATCTTTTATTGTTATGATAACATTCTATAGAGTGATCTTTTATTGTAAACCACCTCAATTCCTTAATCTGGGTGGATTATAAAATTAATACATATTTATTTTTGCTCTGTTATTAATTCATGAATGTTAACATTGTCTCTCTAATGTGACTAAGCTTTCTGAAAGCAGGTTTACATACAGGATGGGGCAAAAGGTAGGTTTACAATTGTGAGTACACGAAGCATAGTTTATTCTTTTACTATTATTTATTAATTATTGTATTATTTTTCCATATGAAAAACTGAAGACCTACTTTTGCCCCACTCTGTATAATGTCCCTTTATATTTCCTCAAGCACATTTCAAGGGGCAGAACTTACTATTTTTATTCGATAACATTCTTAAAACACTGATTTCATCAGTGGTTAATTGATCAAAGGCATAACCACATTTGGTTACAAGTGAATAAGTAGGGTCTAGAGAAAGTTGTCATGTCCCTTTCAAAAAGTAGACAAAAAGTTGTGAGAAGTGGGAAAGCAGGAGTTACCTGCATAAAAAAAGCGAGCTTGACTTGGTGAGGAGAACAAGGAGAATATCACAGGCACAGCTAAGACTGATGCAAAGCTTTGTGGCAGGAAACCTATAAGGGGCCAAATGTTCTCCAAGAAAATGCTCCTGAAAAACTGATAGACAGAAAGGAAAATAGGGGGAGAAAATAGTTGGAGGCTACCTGGAGGAAAGCCTTGAAGAAAGGTGAAGCTATTGATCCAAATCTTGCTGGAGAGATATGAACAACCCTTGGAAGAGTGATTGGGCTTTGCCGTGAACACTGAGGATCGCCTGAAAGTGAGGGCGCTAAAGGTGGGGCCTAGACTAAGTTCAGAAAGACAAGATAGGAGAAAAAAGAGCAGGACAGAGGTAAGTTCTGATAGAAACCTGGCAGGACTACCCCTTCACCATTAGTTCTTGACATTCAGCAAAAAGCCCAGCAGCAATCTTTTTTTTCAAAGGAGTGTATCCTTTTTTTTTTTTTAAGATTTTATTTATTTACTTTTAGACAGAGGGGAAGGGAGAGAGAAAGAGAGGGAGAGAAACATCAATGTGTGGTTGCCTCTTGCGTGCCCCCTACAGGGGAGCTGGCCTGAAACCCAGGCATGTGCCCTGCCTGGGAATGGAACTGGTGACCCCTTGGTTCTCAGGCCGGTGCTCAATCCCCTGAGCCACACAAGCCAGGGCGTCCAACAGCAATCTTAAAGGTCAGCGCTAACCATGAAGGCCAGCAGGCTGGAGAGGATGTTGACATGTTGCGGGCAGCAGTTGTCCCCACTGGCATCTTTCCAGCTGACTGGGTGCTCCGTTTCACAAAACTCCTTGTCAGTGCTGCAGTGCTAGACAAGCGCAAGGTTTTGAGTTTCTATAGGTGTTTCCCCACCCCTACATCCCTGTGAATCCACAATTTGTGTACTTCACACCAGGAGGGGGAAACAGAATGGACAAGCAAAAGCGAGTGGACACAGCAGACACCTCTCGTCCACAGTCACTCTTTCAGCATCCAGAGCCTCCTACTGGACACTTTGCTCAGACATTAAGGTCTAATTGGGGCCCAGAAATAGCAGGGACAAAATGTGACGTTTCATCTGAAAATTGTGCCAAATAACTGCATGTTAGTGATATAATGCACCAGGGTTTTTGTGAAGGATTTTAGTGTTCTGTGAGTGCAGCTCTCCATTACTGAGACACTTACCTACTCCAGAGCAGGAAACAGATGATAGTGCGAGTTTTAACACATGAGGGAGAGCACTTTTGCTCAGAGGACCTTTGCCTAACTTTGGACCTACAACCACCGACATCTTCAAAACCCCTTGTAAGCATTAATTAAGTGATGCTCATTAACTCCACCAGGAGATCAGGCTACACTGATGCAAGAGCTTGGAGGTCACTCATAAATCTAATTGGTACAGGCAGGACAAATGGAATAAATTCACAATAAATCTTGAAAAATTTGCATTGCGTGTAGCTGTGACTGTCATGTCCTTCCCATGTAGCTCACCAAGTCAGGTTCTCTTTACCCACTAATGCCTCCCACTCCCTTCTTCTCTATCCTTGTAGAGGCACAGCCACATCCACGCAAGATCCCCTCCATCACCAGAGCGTATGCTCATTGAATACTTCCTGTGCTCCAAGCACTATGTTTACATTTCCATCTCATCTAAGTATCCCAACAACCCTGCAAGTTAAGTACCACTATTACCCCATTTCACAGACGAGCAAATTCTTCAAGGTTAAGCCCGTACCCAGTTGGTGGAGTCAGCCTTGGACCTAAAGTATTCTAACTCAAGAGCTCCCAATCTTAGCCTTTAAGCTACACTGTCTCCCACAGGATGGCACAGGGTTGATGGGATAGATGCCAAAATGAGGCACATCATCCCACACGACTCCTTTTCCGGAAGAGAAAGTAGTTGCAATTGACCAGTGGTTGCAACTTCCTACAGAATACCACATACATACACACATGCACAAACCAAGCACACCACATATTCATTACATACACTCCAAGTGCACACACATACTAAACAAAAAAACACACACAACACAAACACACACAATACACACCACAAACCACACACTACACACACATATCAGAGCACACACATATTCATCATCAAAAAATGTGCCATAAATACACACACACACATCACACTCCAACCATATACACATATACACCACCCAACACCCATGCCATGCAAACCGCAAATATAGCACACACACGCTAACCGTAGTAACATGTGCTGCCTTTGCTTGTAATCCCTTCTCTGCGTCCATTTATGGTGTAATTGCAACTTTTATTTTCAATGTGAAGAGTACAGCTCTCTAGGGGCAATTGTTTTAAACTCGAGAATGCCTGAATTAAATGACAAGTTAATTTTTTCTAGTCAAAAATGCAGTTTACATTAATTAAAAAAAGTATGGCGCCCTGGCTGGTGTAGCTCAGTGGATTGAGCGTGGGCTGGGAACCAGACGGTCCCAGTTCAATTCCCCGTCAGGGCACATGCCTGGGTTGCGGGCCAGGTCCCCGTGAGGGCCATGTGAGGAGGCAACCATACATTGCTGTTTCTCTCTCTCTCTTTCTCCCTCCCTCCCCTCTCTCTAAAAATAAATAAATAAAAAATCTTAAAAAAAAAGTATGGGGCTTCAAAAATCATACTCTTAAACTTACTAAATCACTGCAATTTTAAAATCTTGAATCTGCCATTAGGGGAAGAAAGGAAATCTATTTTGCAATCTGGCACATTTTCGTGGTGACTTTCTTATTGTGACTCACGCCATAGATGCCTTGTGCAAATGTAAAAGAAAATAACTGGACCAGTACGTGAAAAGAATTTCAGTGATAGGAGAGAAGGTGTTCGGGAAGGTGAATCAAGCACTTCCCAGCCTTCACTGACTCGGGGTTCTTCGGACAGCCCAGATCATGTTTAAATATATATATATATTCTCATAGTTGGGAAGAGCTTCATAGGACACCTAGTGGAAAATAAGAGGCAATTTTTAAACCTGTCCTGACCAGCACTTCCTGTGTCCACTGTAAAACCATCTCTGAAACCTAACAGCCTATCCTCTAGTTCTTTATTTTCAAGATTTTATTTATTTTTACAGAGAGGGGAAGGGAGCAGACAAACACCAATGTGTGGTTGCCTCTCACGTACCCCCCACTGGGGACCTGGCCCACAACCCAGGCATGTACCCTTACTGGGAATCAAAGCAGCAACCCTTTGGTTCGCAGGCTGGCACGCAATCCACTGAGCCACACCAGCCAGGGCTAGCCTCCACTTCTTTTATTCTCCCAATTTAAAACCTTATGGCTAAATGTGATTGGCTATAACTGCCTTCAAGCCTACAGCTGGGGAGGGTGAATGGAAGAAAAGAAAGTCAAAGAAGTTAATTAATAGGAGATCAGGCTGAGTGGGTTCCTCCAGGAATGGGTTTCTCAAAGGGAGCTGTAGAGAAAAGGGCAGGAAGAGGGAAGGGTTGAGGAAGGTGGGCCATGCACATGACTTAGAAGTGCGTGCCCAATTCTCAATATAATATGTGCCAAATAAGTTCATTAAATCTGTTTTGTGCGGTGCCTTAGTGAGTTCGGTTTACCCTGCAATTTGGGATTATCCACGACCATGTAATTATCTCACCCTGTCACTTATTGCACTGTGTTTAAGTTCCAGGGAACAAAACTGTCAAGACTTCTTTTCTTCTTAATCTACTAACATAGAAGAAATCAGGTGTATGTTTTAATATAAATGTTGATTACAATTCACCTTTAAGAAAGGTCTTAGCGCCCTGGCTGGTGTAGTGCAGTGGATTGAGCGCGGGCTGGGAGCCAAGCGGTCCCGGTTCGATTCCCAGTCAGGGCACATGCCTGGGTTGCAGGCCAGGACCCCAGTGAGGGCCATGTGAGAGGGCAACCATACATTGCTCTTTCTCCCTCCCTTCTCCTCTCTCTAAAAATAAATAAAAATAAAATTTGAAAAAAAAAAGGTCTTAGAAGTTTACTGTTAAATGTTTACAACACTGAACAATATTAGAGCCAATCATGCTTCTTCACAAAAACCACTATTAAAATATAATTTTTTAATGAATAAAAATAAAATATTATAATTAAACAATATTTCATAGTAAGTGTTAGAGGCAGCAGTCTTTAAAGAGAGTTTACTGTGCGCACAGAAAAGGAACTAACAGAATATTTTTAGTACAGGAAAAGTCTTTATCTTCTCCCTGGGTGTCAGAAGCTGGAGAACAGATAGTTCAATCAAAGCAAATGCATTTGTCTTCGGAACCTCAAAATCTAGCTAACAAGCACTTTGCTGATAAGTTGACTTCTGTTATTAAAGGTGGGAATTGCACTTCTGTTCTTATAATTATCTTTCTAAAAATGGAATTTTTTAAAGACTTTATTTATTTATTTTTAGAGAGATAGGAAGGGAAGGAGACAGACAGGGAGAGAAACATTGCTGTTTGAGAGAAACAGCTGCCTCTCACACGCCCCCAACCAGGGACCTGGCCCACAACCCGGGCTTCCGCCTTGACTGGGAATTGAACCAGTGACCTTTCGGTTCACAGGCCAGGGTCCAATCTGCTGAGCCACACCAGCCAGGGCTAAAAAGGATTTATGTGATTTTTCTTTACTCAGGTTGACATAATTTGAAAATAACACATATTGAAGGTACAGATAATTTCCGTGATCTGTCATCTATTACAGAACATTGAACTTTGGGAACAATTTCCTTTATTTAACAAAATTTACACATCCCTGAACAGAAAAACAGAAAATGAAAAATCAAGTCCCTCATAAATATAAATTTTAGAATCAAGACAGGGATATCCAATATGACAGCTATTATTTAACATTGCCTTTTGAGGATTTTGGCAAGTGGAGGTGAGAAGGCAATAAAAAGAAACAAGGATAACAATCAGAAAGGAGAAAGAATTACCACTTGATGTCTATCTGAAAACTTCAGGATATCAATTGCCAAACTATCGGAACATTCAGTAAGGAATAGTTTTGGTTAACTAATTTTGGTTATTTCTATTTTCCTATATATTACTAACTACTGCTTTTCTATATATTAACCAAATTGTGATAATAAAAATAAAAATCCCCTAATAGCAACAGGATCTCTTTACATATAATGAATAACTTCTAAGGTAAACAAGAAATGTGGAGGATATAGATTGAGAGAAAATTATAAAACTGCTGTAAGACATAAAGGAAGATTTGAATCAAATGGTTTTAAGGAAAATTCAAAAGTTATACAACTGAAGCCCACCCAGGCCCAAAGATAACACAGTTAAGGCCCAGGCCAAAACCAAACCTGGAGAAACGGACTTCCTGCAAGATTCTAGTCATCAGTCGTTGGATGATAGGAAGACACTATGCCAAAAGACATCACCAAATCCATTTGTCACCATGTTTTACCAGTAAAGAGACTTCATACAAAAACATACGAACTCCCTGGTCACATGGCTCAGTTGGTTGGAGTGTCATCCAGTACATCAAGAGGTTGTGGGTTCAATTCCCAGTGGGGTTATGTCCAGGAGATAACTAATCAATTTTTCTCTCATACAGTGATGTTTCTCTTTCTCTCTCTCTAAAATCAATAAATATGTCCTTGAGTGAGGATTATATACATGTACATATGTATCTCAAAAGAAACCTTGCAGGAAAGAAGGGGCTGGAAAGATGTATTCAAAGTCATGAAAAGCACGGACTTACATCCAAGATTACTCTATTCAGCAAAGCTATCATTTAGAATGGAAAGGCAGATAAAGTGCTTCCCAGATAAGGTCAAGTTAAAGGAGTTCATCATCACCAAGCCCTTATTATGTGAAATGTTAAAGGGACTTATCTGAGAAAAAGAAGATCATCAAAACTATGACATAAAATGACAACAAACACAACTATCAACAACTGAACCTAAAAACAAAACAAACTAAGCAAACAACTAGAACAGGAACAAAATCACAGAAATGGAGATCACACAGACAGTTATCAGCAGGGAGGGACAGGGGAGAATGAGGGAAAAGGTACAGGGAATAAGAAGCATAAATGGCAGATACAAAATAGACAGGGGGAGGTTAAGAATAGTATAGGAAATGAAGAAGCCAAAGAACTTACATGTATGACCTATGGACACGAACTGAGCGGGGAGATGCTGGTGAGGGGGTGTTGCAAGGTGGAAGAGAATAAAGGGGAGAAAAAAATGGGACAACTGCAATAGCATAATCAATGAAATTTTAAAAAAAAAAGAAAGAATGAACAACTAGGTTTACTCAAAAGGCAAAGAAGGAGCTGCCCAATTAACTTCTTCATCTAACTGGAGCTTGCCTTTTAAATATTTAATTTCTAGATCTTACACACCTTGATAAAACTTTTCCTAAACTACATAGCAATTTTGCTGTTTTAACAGAGTGGGCAATAATGACACTTTTCCTGTGGCTCAGGACCTTCGTTATGAAGATCAGCTGTCTTCCCGGAACTGCCTGCAAGAACCCTTGAGGAACTGCTGATTCTTTACCTCTAAAGCACTCTGGATCGCTCTCTTTTTTTTAAACCTTCGGGTCTTTTGACTTTTTTTTCCCAAATCCTCCCTAAGGATAGAGTGGCACCTGTCACTTCTTGCTGCTGTCATCACCCAGGCTTCTAGCAGTTCATTTCCCCATGAACGCCTTGCCTCTACTAAGGGTTTATATTAAGCTATGAAAACTGTGTGTGAAGGAGAAGCAAAAACTGGCCCATTTCTCAGTAAAGAGTGTAAATTTCTATTTCTATCACCTGGACTTGTTAGCATTAACCCTGATTATCCAAAATCCTTCTTAAATGTTTTGCTCCCAAGTTTTTACTGCTTTTAGAAGTTGCAACTAACCATTTATGTTGGTGTAGGCTATGATCCTAGGAAAGAGAAGAAAATTCTGCCTCAAAGAGAATGACTTTACAAAGAATTCTAAAATACAACTAGAATAACAACTAATAAGAAAAGAGATCTGCAACATAGTGTTAGGTAGAAAAAAGCAAACTACAAAATGGCATTTATGGTGTAATCCCACTTTTGTAAAGAAAAAGAAGCAGCATACGTTGGTATATGCATAGAAAAAACCTGAAGGAATCAGGAGTAGTTATCTCTAAGTATAAGATTACTGAAACACTACTTACAATGTCGTTTATTTAAGTGCTTGACTATTTTATAAAAGTATGGGTTTTTCTAAGCATAAAAACCAATACAGATTTAAGAATATAATTCACGCTGTCTTCTCAGAGTATAAGCCCCTGAAAGACATGGATGACAGATGAGCACTCTTCTATATACTGCCTGCTGCCACAAATAAGGGGATTCTGAATAAACACTGATTCTGACAGACCAAAAAAAAAGAACTCAGAGTCAATCTCATAGACATGGTAAGTGCCAGGGAAGTACTGATGACTTTCCCCTTGGGAGACTTCTGCCTGGAAATCTGTGGGAGACCATATTAAGCAGAGTTTCAAGAGCCCATCAAAACCCTGGCGAGCTTATAATAACCAGAGCCACACTCCAACCTATACTAGAATTATGATGAAAATGTACTTAATGAGGGTAATTCTGGATAACTACACTACCACAAAAGCTTTTCAGAATCTACTTCACTTTTCTAACAAACATGTTGACAATTTAGCGTGGGAAGCCAACATATGTATAGTAGACTTTTGTCTCCCAATGTACACTGAGGGGATCCTGTAAGACACCGTCTGCCCAGAATTTTCTCTCTACTCTGCATTAAAACATATAAAATATGTGCAAGGATTAAGACATGGCCTCCAGGATACACCAGTTTAAATAAAAATACATTTATTGGAAAAGTAATGTATCAGTTAACTATACATTAAGCCACAAAAGTGCTTTACAGATGATTACCCTAAAACTATGGGGCATGCAACAGGAAGCATTTTTTCTCATGTACATAAGTCTGCAGGAATTGGTTGGAGTAGCTCTGCTCCGCATGTCCTCATTCTTCTGGGAGTAGTGGAAAATCCAGGATGTGTTCGTGGCAATGTAGAAGCACAAGAGGGCAAGCCAAAATACATGGGTATATCTGAAGCTTTTGCTGTTATCATGTCCACTAACTTCCCATTGGCCAAAGCCAATCGTATGGCCTATCCCAACAGCAGTAGGACTGAAAAATATACTCCATATCTAGGGAGAGGAACCACAAAGTCATGTGGCAAAGGGCAGAGACACAGGGGTGGGTTGGAGAATTGAGAACAATAATGCAATCTTCCGAAACAAACACGAACTCATTGTTAACCAATAACACAGCAGCATTTCTGTCTTCAGACTTAGTTGGTTTTGAGGAGGACACTAGGGAAACAGAACAGAAGGAAAGGGGAGAAGTGGGAACTAGACAAGTGTAGCATCATAGACATTTCCTAGAACAGGAGAAGGGCTAGAGTAGGTGCCACCGCGGAGGTCCCTGGAAGGCGACATAAGAAAGGAGAACACCCTCGTGAATGACATTCACTAATGACAATTCAGGAATATAGAAAAACAGTATAAGAGATAAGATATAAGAAAAGTAAAAGAAAATCCTAGAGAAAAACAATTTTTAAGAAAAGTTCACAGAGAAATGAACTGTTCAAGTATAACATGTTTCTGCATTTGAAACTAGCATTTCTTGTACGGCCATCCTTAGTCTATTGCCTATGATTTACAGTTTATAATCTGAAAGTGGTTGCAAACCCCTATGAGAATTTCTCTATTTAAAAAACTGTGTTCAAACCAGGCAGATCGGAAACTTCCTAGAATTTGATCACAAAACTGAAAACGGTAGGAGCCGCACTCATCCTTCTGGCTGCCTGAAGAGGCTGTCACAGTTACCGCTTCCAGGTTCCGAGAGCTGCTCCGTATTCCTGCACCCTCTGAAACGGCCCTCTTCCAGGTTTCCTGTGAACCCCGTGAACTACCCTTCAATCCTACCAATATGTATATGTTTGCTTAAATGAATCAAAATTGATTTCTGTTGCTTTCAATCAAAGAATTGTGTCAGGTGTAAGTCCCTTTCTTTTTTTATCCTCCAAGGAGATGAGAGAGAGAGAGAGATCTTAAAGCAAATAACAAAGCATACCATCACTCAAGAATCTAGTATCTAAAATTATTTCATGAAAATTACTGTTACTATGGCAACATTTCAGTGTGTATTCAGCGAGTTTATAATATATTAACACTTGAATGTAAATCAAACTATATTTATTTATTCGGCCTTGATTCCTTTTTAAATGTTTTTGTCTCATAAAAGTTATCAGAGCTTCTAGTTCAAGATGGATGACTAAAATGAGTAAATCTACTTTTCCCTCTAAAATTCCTATTGAAGTAAAAGCATAAAGGAAAGTCCTCCTTCTACACACACACACTCATATAATCCTTTAAAGTCCCATGGGGCTCCTGGCCCTGGCTGGTGAGGCTCAGGGAATTGAGCACCAGCCTGTGAACCAAATGGTCACTGGTTCGATTCCCAGTCGTGGCACATGCTTGGGTTGCAGGCCAGGTCCCCAGTAGGGGGCGTTTGAGAGGCAACCACACATTGATGTTTCTCTCCCTCTCTTTCTCCTTCTCATGCCCTCTCTAAAAATAAATAAATAAAAAAGTCCCAGCTCCTGTTATTAGAATCTGTTCTGATGATCCATCATAGTTAATATACTTCTCATTAATTGATACATAAAAAGCAATCAAAGTCAAAATCCTAATGAGATTTTTTTTAATTTGACAAGTTGAATAAGAAGTTCATATTGTACTTCTTGAAGTGTGACTACATTGAAGAGTGACTATAGGAGAGCCAATAAAATGTATAAGAAGAACACTGATCAGACAGGCCATGACTACTGAGAAAGTGAAGATGGGTGGCAGCAACGTTGCCCAAAGAGCCCAAGGTGCATCTATTTCTCATCCTGTTGAGCCCCACACAAGCGTATACTAGCACTTCCTAATTATCTGCACCCAGGATAAGTTCAGCCAGAACTTTGGGCAGCAAATTGTCCCCAAGAATACCATATAACTCATTCATATGCTACATGATTCTGAGATTCAGTGGCTCACTAATCCAGAGAAGAGCTTCATCCTGCCTGAAGAAACCAGTCAGGCAGTTAAGGAAGATAAATAAAAAAGTAAATAAAGATGTGAATCCACACATACTGAAGACAGTGATGTTTTTACAACTACAGAGACCTTTAAAAAAATTTAAATGCATCAATAAAGAGAAACTGATTGCATGCAAAGTCCAAATGATCAAAAAGATGAAGTGCAAAGAAAAAGTCTTAACTACCAAGAGCAATCCTTGCAATCCCAGCATCCCATGCTATGAAAGGCCTGGAAGGAGTGACACTGGGCAGAAAAGAAATGGAATAGTGATGAGTAGGAAAGAGACAAAGACTCTGTGGCTAAGGAAATAGATATGGAAGCTCATGCTGGTTTTCCTCTTCTTCACAGGAGCATATGAGCTTGGCTAGGTGAAATGGAAGCAGGGAAGAGAAAGGAGGAAGAGTGGGAAGAAAAAGAAAAAGAAAGAGCAATGAAAACTGTAGTATGAATTGAGTAATAAACAGCTCAATAGAACTGAAATAAGAGTCCATAATAGACTAGTGTATTAAAATTCAGTTCACCATAAATGTGTATTTCAAGTGAATGAGAATGATGGCTATTTTAAATGAGTCATAGTAATTAGCTAAAAGTTGAAAAAATAAAGATGGGTCCCTACCTCACAGCATACCAAAATAAAATTAAATGCCAGATATAATAAAGTCCTAAAGTCGAAAACAAAAGAAAGGACCAAAGAAAATATAAGAATATATGGATAAAGAAGACCTACTAAAGAAAAATATAGAATCCAGAAACAATAAATTAAAACATTAATGCCTGTTTCAGCTAGATAATAATTTTAAACCTCTGTATGATGAGAGACACCATAAACAAAAATAAGAGTAAAAGGTCAAAATTTGGACTTCCAGTCAAGATGGAGGTGTAGGTAGACACACCGTGCCTCCTCGCACAACCAAAAGAGGAAAAACAACAATTTAAAAAACAAAAATAGCCAAAACTGACAGAAAATTGAACTGAGTGGAAGCCCGACAACCAAGGAGTTAAAGAAGACACGTTCATCCAGACTGGTAAACGGGGCAGAGCTGGGCAGAGAGCAGGATGTGAAACAGTGGTCTGTGGAGCAGTACCAGCAACACTGCAGCTGCCCAGAGAGGTCTGCAGCAGGCACGCCTGGCCAAAACGCAGCCAGTGCACTTGGTGAAACCCGAGGCTGGCTGACCTGGACCTAGCGGGGCGAGACTGGTGGACTGGGCAGTCCCTCATTTGCACACAGATAAACCGGGAGAAAAAGCTGGGGATCAGAGCAGACCACACAACCCACCATCATGGGGAAATAAAGCCTCAAGTCACCAATTGAAAACACTTGTGGGGGTTGAGACGGCAGCAGGAGGAACTCCCAGCCTCACAGAAGAGTTCATTGGAGAGACCCACAGGGACTTGGAACTACACAAGCCCATCCACCCACCCTGGAGCCAGCACAGAAGGACCCAACTTGCTTGTGGGTAGTGGGGGAAGTGCAGAGATCGGAGCTAGTGCCACAGTTCGCTCAGGCCCCGCCCCCACAGGCAGCATCAAAACACAACAACGTGGGTTACCCCGCCCTGGTGAACACCTAAGGCTCTCTCCCTTAAGTAACAGGCACTCAGAGAAAAAAAAAATGGCCCAAATGAAAGAAAAGATCAAAACTCCAGAAAAAATACAATTAAGCCACAAAAAGATAGCCAACCTATCAGATGCACAGTTCAAAACACTGGTAATCAGGAAGCTCACAGGATTCATTGAAATTTGGTCACAATTAGATGAACAAATGAAGGGTGTGCTAAAGGAAATGAGGGGAAATGTTCAGGGAACCAATAGGGATGAGAAGGAAACTGGGACTCAAATCAATGGTGTGGACCAGAAGAAAGAAAAAAATATTCAACCAGAAAATAATGAAGAAACAAGAATTCAAAAAAATGAGGAGAGGCTTAGGAACCTCCAGGACATCTTTAAATGTCCCAACATCCGAGTCATAGGGGTGCCAGAAGGAGAAGAGGAAGACCAAGGGATTGAAAACTTATTTGAAAAAATAATGAAGGAGAACTTCCCCAATCTCGGAAGGAAATAGACTTCCAGGAAGTCCAGGAAGCTCAGAGAGTCCCAAAGAACTTGGACCCAAAGAGGAACACACCAAGGCACATCATAATGACATTACCCAAGATTAAAAATAAGGAGAGAATCTTAGAAGCAGCAAGATGAAAAGAGACAGTTACCTACAAAGGAATTCCCATAAGACTGTCAGCTGATTTCTCAAAAGAGACCTTGCAGGCAAGAAGGGGCTGGAGAGAAGTATACCAAGTCAAGAAAGGCACGGACCTACATCCAAGAATACTCTATCCAGCAAAGCTATCATTTAGAATGGAAGGGCAGATAAAATGCTTCTCCGATAAGGTCAAGTTCAAGGAGTTCATCATCACCCAGCCTTTATTATATGAAATGTTAAAGGGATTTATACAAGGTATGGAGGGATATCAACAGGGGAGTGGGAGGGGGAGAGAGGAGGAAAAAGTACAGAGAATAAGTAGCATAAGCGGTAGGTAGAAAACAGGGGGAGGTTAAGAATAGTATAGGAAATGTAGAAGCCAAAGAACTTATGTGTATGACCCATGGACAAAAACTAAAGGGCAGGGAATGGGGAGGGGCGGGGGGTGCGGAGGGGAATAAAGGCAGGAAAATGGGACAACTGTAATAGCATAATCAATAAAATATATATTTTTAAAAAGGCCAAAATTTGTCAAGTATTTGCAATACAATCTACAAATAAGTCAAGGAGAAAAAGAGGCAACCAATTTTTTTTTTCATGTGCAAGGGAACATTGCCAGAGATTATTCAATATCTCCAATTTTTATTCTGTGATGTTTCTATAATAATAAAAAATTTAGATGTGCATGTAGTTACCCAAAATAAAGATATTTCACAACCTCCCTTAAAGCTTAGTCACCTGTAGCATGTGACTGAATTCTGGCTTGGCAATATGTAAAGAAGGGTCATGAAGGAATGTCCAGGAACCTTCCTAAGAGATAGTATATGTGAGTCCTTGACTCACTTCTTCATCTTTTCCTCCATCCTGCTGCCCAGAATGCAGACATTTCCATCTTTGGACTTGAGCTCAAGGTAAGAAGTTGTATCTTAACAGGAAGAGGGATCCCTTATCCTGTGGAAGAAAGTCAGGAATGGTGTACATGTAGATGAGTGACAGTGAGGGGGATGGAAAGTTGAACAAGACAATACTTAATGGCTTCAATCTTTTTGATGAAGCAGGAGAAAACATAGCTAAGAGTAAGAAAGGTGAGGACTTAAGGACAATGGCATTTACATAGCACAATTGTTGAAAACAGACAAGTCCCAGAATGAAATGATAGTGCTGAGAGCCCAGCAAGGGTTTAAGGCCATGAAGGTGTAGTGGTACCAATCTGCAAGGTTTATTGCAAGCTCTACTGAATTTTTTTCTAACATTGATTAACTTACCTGCTGATAGGAGCAAAGGAAGCAAATTGTGGCAATGATCCAAGGGTGGGATGGAGTGGAATGGGTTTAGCAGTAGAAGTAAAATAGGTATTTGTGGGAGAATATTTTAGATGATCAAACATGATGAAGAAGAAAGAAAGCCCAACATGGAGTTACTAAACCAGGAGAAAATGGAAGCACCAAGGGATTGAAAATCTGACAACATTAAAAACAAATATAGGGGAAATGAAGCTATGAAAAAGCTGGGAGCTGAGTCAATAATTAGGATTCTTGAGTTTTACTTGAGTCTTCCAAGAGGAAGGTGTTCTAGAAGAAGGCAAGTTCCAGAATATGGCCATGCAATAAACAGAAGTGTATCTCATAGTTAAGAGCAGGTCCTTGGAGCCAGAGAAAATTCCTGTCACCAGTTTTATTATTTATCTTCACTTAACCTTGCTTTGTTATCATACCCAATCCATATGAATGGGGTGCAAATTAAAAGAAATAACTTATTTAAAGAGCTTTGTTCAATGTCCAGTACATACTCTGCTCTCAATAATTGAAAAAAAA
>PVJI01016269.1:0-30552 GCA_004026765.1 Micronycteris hirsuta
AGCAAGAGGCCCCGCGTCCCAAGAGGATCATTTGTTCCGGGGAGGTCAGTGCCCAGCTATTTCCAATGCACCTTGTTAAATATGATGGATGGCAGCGCCGGGCTGATTCTGGAGGGCTGTCGGGTTTCCTGGGAGTGGATTTCTATTAGCGTTTGTTACCGTGTCACCAAATTTAACATCTTCATCTATGTTTTGAGGATAAGTGTTATTTTAAAAATACTAACTTGGAATCAAACGTCTCACGTTTTTAACTGTTGCAGGGAGAGAGTACGCACCCATTATAAACCACCCCCCAAAAATGTATGTTGGTGGTTTTCCTTCTTCCTGCTATTTTGATTCTTTTATCTTTTTTTTTTTTAATGGAACGCTTCCAACAGAGAAAAGACAGAGAATAATAAATCTCTGGGTACTCTCAACACCCATATGTGGCAAACCTTTACACTTTGTTACACTGACTTGACATTTAGAAAAGAAATCCCTACAAGAAAAGTGACTGTATTTTATTCTTGGAGACAAGCTTGAGCAACATGTCGACTCACAGAACAGCCGACCAGCCCCCAGAACTCTCCCTAGCGTTCCTTCCCTAATCAGTCTCTTATCATCTGGGATGCCCGCAGGGTTCGAAAGGCAAACGCTCAAGCTGGATTTTCTACTTTTATATGGACCTGTTTCTTTAATAGCCAAACTAATATTCTTCCTACAATGGTCCAAGGGCCCTTGCTTGTTTTTGTTATTATGACTTTGATTAAATGTAGAGAAACAGATACCTTGAGAGGGTCACATCTGCCTTATGCAGGGTGGGGGTGGGGGCTCCAATTCCAGCACTCCCGAGATTCGTTCTTGAATATCAGTCCTTTGGGGAAGACTGGCCGGATCTGGCATCGAACCTGCCTCAGACTTAGGCGCCCACACTCAGCGCCGACTCTCACTCGTTAATAAATGTGTCCACATAAAATTTTCCTTCTGTTGAAGGGCATTAAAACTCATCAAGTAATCTGAATTTTAATGCAGAGTAAACATTCTCATCCCAGGAACATAGCTGGAGAGGAGAAAATGTCTGATCCTTAAGCAAATCTCCAGGATGAAGTTACACTTTTACTTGGTCACCTGATCTTGTCCTGTCCCTAACCCTGCTGACTGGTGTCCCTTCATCATTCCGTAACACCCAAGTAAGAAAAGAAGAGCATAAATACAGAAGTCTTAGCGGGATGCTTTAAATAGGGCGTTTGGGGGGAGAATTAAGAAAGAAGTTGTTAACAATTCCTTCAGTCCTACTTTACATTTAGTATTTCTCCATCAGAGATAACATAGCCATGTGTAGGGAACTAGAAGAGTTTAAACGTCTCCATGAAAAAAAGTGTTTGTAAATTTATTGTACAGCTAAGGTCCCTTCCTGGGAGTATAAATAAAAAGTCGCCAGGCAAGGTTAGGTACCAGGAACCCACGGGTATAATAAATACTCATGTGTTCATTTATTCAACCAATATATATGGGCAGCCTACTCAGTTCTGACTTTGATCTAGGTGCTGGGAATGCAGCAGAGAATGTGGCTATTGGTATTTTGAGTGTCATATTAAAAGAGAACAAAATCGTGATGGATGTAATAAAGACATACGTAAGAGTTTACCTCTGTGTGTGAGTGTGAGTGTGAGTGTGTGTGTGTGTAAAAGAGAGAGAGAGAGGAGAGGAAGCAGGAGAGAGAGAGCACCTCTGTTTCTCTGAATCCTTGAAACCACGTCAGGAGTCCCATAAGCAGGTGTAATGTTACCGTGGAAGTGGGTGGATTCAGATTAGCTTCATGGCAGCTCTTCCTAGGGTTCAGCTGAAACTTCAGCCAGCCAGCAGGCTGAAGGGCCACCTCAGCTCTCTTTAATGATAGCACTTGCATGGGAAGCAAACGCCACCAATACCTTAGCAAAGCAGAGTGTGTGCCGCAGCCACTGCCAAGAGCTCTGATGGAAGGGCCTGGGGTATGCAGCTTTTTTATCCTCTTGTTTGTCTGTGAAACCAGGCTTCCCGCCTTTTGACCTTTATCAATGTGACTCAGTATCAAGTTATGCCTGGTCAGTGCCAAATCCCCAGGTAACTCCCCTCTAGAAATTCCACATCCCGTTTCCGCCACCACATCGAGCCTGAGATGGATATTCGTCAGCTCCATTTCCTCGGCGGGCAGCATGGGGCCCATCCAGCCAGGCAGGTGTCAGGTGACAAAGGGTCGAATGTTCTGGACGAGCAGGTGCTGCTTAAATAAGTGCCAGCAGGAGTGGCTTCGGTTCCCTTTGTCCTCCTGTGTGACATTAACTACAAATAATTCCTGCCTAGATTGCCCGGCCTCTCAGGATGTGGTCTCCTCAAGTAAACGCACGACCTCCTCTTGGATGTCGGGGAAACCATTGATCCTGCCGCAGACGATGTTTGAGCAAATGTCTCTGCCTGGTCACACATCCGCCTGCTCAGGGCACGTGCCTAATGAAGACAGAAAGCCTTTCGGTTTGAGTGTGTGGCCGGAGAGATGGAAGCTTTAGTAGCACATTTACATAAAGGCTATTTCTTTTCATCAGTGAGCTAGGATTTTCTACATCTTCGCTGTCTCACCCCTTAGCTGGCTATTAAGAGTCCGCGTTTTCCTTTACACACAGTCTGCTCCCCCGTCTTAGTCCTCGGTGCCACCGCTGCCCCTGGCAAGCCTGTCCAACGCACCCAATCTCTTTTGTTTCTCTGATGACTGATAACCTTCCAGCTGTGGGCCTCTCTCTGGTTAGGATCCTCCCACTGGGCATGATAAACCCCACACGAGGGCCCCCAGTGAGTCTGCAGTCACGGAGATGTGGGATGCCATCACTCCAGGGTACAGACAACAGCCAGCCTGACTTGAATGCTGGGTAGCGGTCAACAGCTACCAACCACCTGCTGGTCTTTGCTGGGGAACTGGGTGTGTCAAGGGTATAGGCCGATTCCACAGGCAAAATCCAATGAGCTCTGCACACCCAGGCAGGGAGCCGACTGCAGAGTCAGCAGGACTGGTTCTGAATCCTTGTTCTAGCCCTTGTTACATCCCTGACTCAGAGCCAAGCACTTGCTGTCTCGGAGGAATTAAGGCCCACCCCAAGGGCAGACATCTACTTGGAAGGGTACTAGAAATGGAATATATGCATCGAGTGTGGAGAATGGCACCCAGCACCTAACGCACCTGGCCCCTAACAGGTGCTCAGCATTCATGGTTCATAGGGGGCTCAGAAGCCCGTGAGCAGGTTCTGAGACGGTCATTAGGGGCAGAGTCAGAGCACATCTCTGAATGTAAGTGCAACAAAAGGTAGTGATTAAGGACAAAGCTAGATGCCCAGGTGGGGAGCGAAAGCACCAGGGGAAAAAGTTCTGAGGATGGGGAACAGAAGGTACATGCAGCCGAACAACGGCTCTGGTGCCGGTTCAGCCAGGTAGGGTCAGGTCCTGAAATAACAGTTCATTGCTTTCTTGAGATTCATCGCTGTAAATTAATTGAGCAGCCACGGCACCTGGCACTCGCCTGGCATTTCCTGAATGCTCCTTGCCAAGAGCTTCAAAACATCTTCCAGTATGCAAAATTCTCACTCGCCCTTTCGTCAATGATCAATCAGTCATTCCGTAAGCATTTATTAATTACCACGTGTGTGTCTGGGTGGTCTGCCAGGAACTGTGCAGAATATTGATGCCCAAATTTGTATCTCTAGCTAAGACCACCCCCCTGGGCTCCGAGCACCTCACTCTATCTACCTGACCTTGTCACGCAGCTGTCCCACGGGCCACCTCTAGCCTAACATTCAAAATAGAACAGGACCCCACTCCATTAAATGGCTCCTAAAGTCAGCAACCCAGATGCCTCTCTTCCTCCCCCCCTCCTTTTCTCTTAGCAATCATCAGATTTACCTCCAAGTATATGTAGCATTTGCCCTCCCTCCTTCATCTCCATGGCTGACATGTGGTTTGGGGCTGAGCGTTTCTTGCCTGGATTTTTGCAGGTCAGCAGTGTCTTGCCTTATCTCTCTGCTTCCACTCTTGGTACTTACCCTGTAGCCCGCAGTCATGCGCGCGCACACACACACACACACACACACACACACACACACTCTCTATTCACTACATAGGAGTCCAAGTTGTCATTGTTAAATACAAATCCAACATGTTATTTAAAAAGCAGTTGCCATTGCTCTTTTTTTTTAAGATTTTATTTATTTATTTTTAGAGCAAGAGGAAGGGAAGGAGAAAGAGAGGGAGAGAAACATCAATGTGTAGTTGCCTCTCGCACAGCCCCTACTAGGGACCTGGCTTGCAACCCAGGCATACGCCCTGACTGTGAATTGAACTGGCGACCCTTTGGTTTGCAGGCCTACGCTCAATCCACTGAGCTACACCAGCCAGGGTGCTCTTTAAGTACAAGCAAGACCTCAAGCTATGCCTGTGAGCCACAGTTGGCTCCTGCCTTTATTTGTCACCACCTTGTCTAGACCGTTCTTCTCAGTGTGCCGCCTCTCAGCCCCACTAGCTTTTGCTCTTATTCCTCAAACATAGTACAGTGCTGCTACCTCAGGGCCTTTGCATTTGCTCTTGGCTTGGATTGCCTGTCGTCAGGTTTTCTGCATGCCCCAGGTCCCAGATCAAATTTCACCTAAGAACAGAAACCCTTCCTGAACCCCATAAAAACCAGCACCTACAGATCTCCTCTGTCCTATCACCCCGTGTATTTTGCTTATAGAACTCAATACGCTCTCTTATATACTTTCTTGTCATATTTAATTGTTTACCTGTTGCTCGTGCATCTCCCCTTAGGAGAATGCAAGCTCCAGAGACGTCGTCAGCCCTAATAATAAGCACTCCCTTCCCTAGCACTGAGCACCGTGCCAGGGGGCCGTGGGCAATCAGTATATACGTGGTAAAATGATGAAGAAAAAAAAGGATAGAAACTGCTAACCTAAGAAATTTAGAATTCTCAAACCATTACTAATAGCATATCAGATTTACTCAACACTGTTATTAGGCCAGTGAGTTGGGCTTTTGGCAGTAAGGCCTCTTACTTAAACTCTGACTAAGATCGTTTCCTGGAATAGTCTAGATTTCTGTTTGGCCTTTTGGAAAAGCCGAATGTCAAGATTCACTTGCGTGGCTAACGCAAAGTCAGGTTCTACTAGAATTACCGAAAGCATACACAATAATTAGAAATTCTTTTGTGACTATAAATGATCTTGCTGTCTTTTGCCTTTCTTATTTGAGATTGCTGTAGCGAACACGAGATTATAAAAAGCAATTTCAAAAAAGGGAAATCAATTACATACGATTATTTTAAATCGCTCTCCATTTTATGCAGCTTCACTTCCCTGCCATAGAATAATCTGCTTTTGAAGAGCTTTCTTTGGTTTGTTTTTGTTTTTAATGCAGAAGTGAGCTGTAGAACTGAGGTTTCTGGCCTTCGTGAGCAGAACAGCATTCCTTCTCGATTGTCCGAGGTTAAGCCAAGAACAGATGGTAGTGGCCTATCTTAAACTGTGGTCATGTCTTACTTTACCTCCTAGGGGATTGTACTCATTTTTTAAATACCATTTTAAATGCCCTCTCTTCCCGTGCATTCTCCTTTGTTTTTGGTTTTCCTAAATATCTACCCAATTCACTCTCTTTTACCTTTACTTGTAAAAACTGTTCTTTTAAGCCTAACAAAAGCATGTCATTTTATCATTATTCTTTAAAAATGTTGATTCATTATGCCTAGACTTCACAGTCTTGTAGTCATGTAGGCTTTAGGCATGTCTTGAAGATCTTAAGAAGCCATATTGATTGACTATATCATTCTCAATTAACTCAGGACATATTGAATCACAGATTTAGCACAAACTCTTGACTTGGGGCGGTGAGCACACAATACAACATACAGATGATGTATTAAAAAAATGGCACACCTGAAACGTAATTTTCTTAACCGAGGTCACCCCTATAAATTCAATTAAAAAATAAAGTAAACTCAGAGGGGATTTCTACTATTATATAATCCTCTCCCTTTTCTTCTTTTATCCATTGAAAATAAATGTTTTTAAATAAACGTGCATTCGGGGGAACGTGGAAACTACTGATTCTGGATATCGAGACATGCTATGTTGCTGAAGTAGTGACCCCCACCCTACCAGCCACAAACAAAACGCAATCCCATTGCCTTTTAATTGGCTTTCACGTGTACTGATCAGAAGGCTATTTCTTCCCTGGTAAGAAATATTTCTCTTCATCGTAGACTTTCTCCACTAGTCTATCCTCGCCCCCCCCCCCAATGTTGACACAGCCTAGAATAAAAGACTTTCCCATCATTATTTCTCCCAGGGTTTCATGTCACTTCCTAATGCAATCAGCTTTTTGCTTTGTCCTGAGCTGGACTGGCTTTGGTTGTAGACCTCCTGTACTAAAGAGGGAAGCCTAGTAAAACCCACGTGAGAAAAACAAGTGTAGACATATGAGCTTTTCTTTCTCTGAAGGAAAGTTTTGTGTTTTTATGTTTTTACTTTCTGCTGACAAGTGCCATGACCCACCAAAGTTCGTGACCGTCCGAAGGAGAATACCCTCTCCTGGGAATACACTGAACAGCTTCTAATGTAATGTAGACTTTGCACGTTTGCACCCAGAAAATGCTGAGTCATTTCCAAGGTGACATCAGGAGCAATGGGTAAGGGCTCCTGGGGACAAGCTGCTTTAGAATTCAGAGGCTCAGAGGCTTCCAATCAAGGGACAGGTAGCCTGAACTGGGCGGGGCCACCAAAGTACGGAAGTGGAAGTGTTTGTCCTAAAACAAAATAAGGGAAATGACTGGGATATTAAACAGTAGTGGATAATAAGTAAAGTTTCTTGAGACACTTTTTTCATCTCTGTGGGTGATTTTTATTTCTTAAAATCTAATTTGAAAACGTGTATTTCCTTATATAATTGCTAGAGATGAACTACTGCATTGTACAGTTGGTTGATTTAGTAAAAAACAACCACCACCAATAGCCTCGCGGATTACAACACATGCTCCGCTATTCTTGCCTGGCCTCTGACAGCCATCCCCCGAGGTACCATCACTCACCGATGCAGTGGGGAGTGGGCGCTGGTCCAGACTTGGACACAGTGGTGATGAGGAGGTGTTGGCTTTTGAAGGACCAACCTCACACCTCCGAACTGGAAGCAAATACCACACTCCCACGGTGACTGCTATTTGAGCTACCTAGAGTATCTGCTCTGTGACTCAGAGGTCAGGTTCAATAAAAGTTCAGGTGTGACCAGGACCAACCGGGAAAAGAAGAGGGTGCTGGGCTCACTAGTGAGGTTTTAAAGACGTGCTTCACATTTTACTCCTCTGGTTAAATGTTAACTGAGAAATAATGCTGATAAAAAGCAGGTTACATTTTGCTCCAGGCAAGCCATGTCTCCTGGGGTAATGGAACCTGGCTGGCCAAGCAGTGAGACATTTGAGAACAGAGTTGTAACCTTGACTTTCCATCAGAAAAATATAAATGGTGCAATCTCAGACCAACCCAGTTTTAATATGACTACCTTGAGTGATATTGCCTAATTATTTACTTGTCATCATCCTTTTAATTGCAACGAGAGCTGACACATAGGGAGTCCTTATGCGCCCCAAGCACCAGGTGAAGAGGTTTACATATGTCATTCTTCACAGCAGTCCCGGGAGGTCTTGTCATGCCTCTGGTTTCACAAAAGAAAATGAGACAAGCAAGCAGCACAGGACAGGTGCGGCCACAGTCAAACCCAGAGCAAGTCTAGGACTGGGCTTCTAACCCAGCGATTCTCCAAAGTGTGCTTCCGGGACCAGCAGCTGCGGCATCACCTGGGAACATGTCAGAAATGCAGATTCTCTGGCCCACCCCCGACCAGCTGAATCACAGATTCAGAGTCGGGGCCCAGCAGCCTGGGTGTTAAGAAGCCCTGCCGGTGATCCTGACCCTTGCCCAAGTGTGAGGACAACTGTTGGGACCACTGTTCTCACTCCTGCTTTCTGTTCCCGACTCCCTCCCCTGTGTCCTAGGGTAGAAGAATCCAGACGCTTTGTCTGCTGATGAAACTTGTCCTGAACTGTGCTAGACTTTTCATGGACTTCAGAGGATGGGATACCAAGTCATCCCAGAGCCGCATAGTACATTTTTCTAGATGTACTTCCTCCTCGATGTTATTTTCCACCCTTTACCAATATTTGCCTCTGCTTTCCTTCTTTGCTATGTCTAGCTTTCCCACACCCTCATACATTGCAGAGGCCAACTATGAATCCTTGTACAAGTATGGTCAGTGCTTAATTTATCCTGGTTTCCTACGCCCACTTTCCAGTTTGTTATACTTCTTAGTGTTGTGTTTGTATTACTAATTCACAAAAATATTCAAAGTCAGTTATAAAATGATTCATAGTCATGTCCGTTCGTATTCGGTAGATACTATGATGAGCTGCAGCTTTTTAAAGAGGTTCTCCCTATCTTCTGACTGTTCACAGATCCTTGCTAGATGTATTTTGCTTATAATGGACCTTTGTATAAATAAAAATACCAAATCTGTTGTCCTCATGTCAGGAATATTTTACATTATATTTCTGTTCTCCAAGTGCTTGTCCCTTTGTTCAGTGGGTCATCTGTGTACTTAACAAGCATTTCTCAGTTCAGGGGCGTAGGTGACCGATTTGCTAATAAAAGTTAGACCAGGCCAGGTGCTCTCCTGGTCCCGCCTCCTTGCCTCAGTCTACCACTCCCCTCATTGTCTCTGGGCTGACACTGACTGAGCCATTGGCAATCAATTGCCTTTGGCTATATCCTTTCACAAATCATAGTCTCTCTTGACATTAGCTCTAACACACTGCATCTCCCTGTCTTGTTGGACAAAATAGCTTTGCTTGAGCGATGGTATCTCTTTCTTCCTTCTTATTTACATGGCCAATGTCACCTCTCCATCTATTGTAGAAGGAAATGAAATAGCCTTGGCACAGCCCGACAAAGGCGTATTGGTTGCCATCCAGCATGCTGTGTCCTCCTAGGTAATTACACATCGATTTTTTGATGGACTGTTCTTGTATCTCCCTGGTCTATCTACCAGGCCTGTAATTACACTTTGCTGGTTGTCCCTTCACTCCGTTGTGGTCCTCAGGGTTCCATGACTTCTCAAAGACCATGCTTAATCACGCTGGAGCAGCAACTTCCCATGCAAGGCTGTGGGTCGGATCCTCTAGTGTTTCGGTATTCTCAGTGGTGTAACGAAATAATTCAACCACTTTCTGCCTTAGTTCATTTTGATTTTTTAAGCTGGCATCGTTACACCATAGATGAAAAATTAATGATTCTCTTCTCCCGGTGCAGTAAGAGATGGAAGGGCACAAACCCAAAGAGATGATTTGACCCACCATTAAATGAAAAGACCTTTGAGGCATTGGCGAGCGCTCAGTTCTGAGCTAACTAATAAGACATCCTGAAACTGATGTTTGAGAATGGACTCTGACGTTTGTTCATCTAGCAGGCTTTGGCACACGGTCGCCTGCCAACTATTTTTGTGAGTAAAGTTTTATTAGAACACAGCAGTGCTCATTCCTTTACGTGTTGCCTATGGCCGCTTCCTGCTCCCAGTGGCAGCAAGCTGAGTCCTTGAGATGGGTCCTCAAAGTCCCAAGTGACAGGGTGAAGCAAACGTAGGTGTGCGGTGCTGAGTGTGCGAAACAGAGTTTATTCTTGTATTGCTACTTATAATTATCGTACTATTTTCCCGATGAACAACTGTAAACCCACTTTTGCTCCACCCTGTATTTCCTGTCTAGCCCTTGCCAGAAGGTTTGCTGACCCCTCTTCTTGCACTGGAATTGACTTTGAAAAGCGAGTTGATACACGTAAAGCTCAGAATAGTGCCTGGTATTTATCTATTGGAAATATTGGTCTTTCATTTTTCTTTTCCAAAGCACTAGATAAATGTTAGAGGAAAAAAAAGGGAATTTTAGTCCTTTCATTTAGGTTGAATTTGATTCCAAGCCATTTTAAGCAGTGCTTTGGCCTGCGTAGTTCCCATGTGAATTGATGAAAGAGGCCAAGGCAGGTACCACAAGCAGGTGTTCTTTCACCTGCTTTGTCACTGTCCCTTTCTCCCCGTCCAGAAACAGTGCCTTGTTAGAAAAGCAGGCATTGCACTCCACAAGCAGGGAATGAAAGAGGTAGGCGGGATCTGTTTATTTGGGAATACATCTGAACGTGTAAACTAAACTCACTTCCTTTCATTTTAAGAACAAAGCTGGTGTTACTCTCCTATTAGAAGTCCGTGTGTTACTGAATTCAGATTGATGATTTGTATGCTGAAGCATTTGGGGGAAAGAGTACTATGTCTGATACTTACTGTGAAATACATCCAAAACAAAAAGTTGATTAGTGGGTGGCTAGAGGGATGAATAGATATTCCATAAAGCAAGTATAGTAAAGGTGATAGAATCCAGGTGGTATAGATGCAGGTGTTTGCTGTAAAAGTCTTTCATTCTTTCTGCTGTATGAAAATTTTCATAACAAAATGTTAGGAAGAAAAAGCACAAATTGTTTTCGTGTGTAAGCAGAGCCACGGCAGCCTGCGCTCTGGCCCAGGGAACGAAAGCCGTCCCGAGGGGCCAGAGGGTGTCCCAGGGACAGTGCTGCCGGAAGCACACTAAGTCTAGCTTGAGAATTTTTAATGAGGAATGATTTGTCAGAAAAAGAATTTGGGAGCAAACACAAACATTAATAAGGTGCTTTCACTCTTATTTATTACCATGTTGGGAATTATTTTCAGAGGAGTGCCTGTTACAGAATTGCTAAATTAGACAATATTTTTAAAGAGTAGAGCAGAGGATTCTGGATCTTACAGCATCAGAAACTGGATTTCAACCTAAATCTGTGGCCAGCCCTGCATAAGACTGAGCAAATGAATTTACCACGCTGAATTGCAGCTTTCTCAGCTGTAAGAAGGAGGCAAAGATATATATATATATATTCCATCTTCCCGGTGGAAGAATAAATGTTAAAGCATTCTAAAAGCCATGAATATCTCTCCAGACACTGAGTCCTCATTGGGAGCAATATTACCTGCAAAGCAGGGAAATTAGTTTTTGAGGGGCAGGCAAAAAACATCATACTTATTTAATGTATAAAGCACAGGTATACATATAGAACATAAACAGATATACAGTCTATAGTGTTAAGATTTTATTGGGGAGAGATGATTAGGGAGGGAAAAGTATGTAAAGGGGTCCATATGTAGGCTGAGATGCAAAAACAATTGAGAAATTTCTCTAGACAATTTCTAATTTCTATCACCCCCTGCTAAGTCCTGTTCCCCTTTCGTTTTCTTTTGGTACTACAGATTAATTTTTTAAAGATTTTATTTATTTATTTTAGAGAGGAAAAGGGAGGGAGAAAGAGAGGGAGAAAAACATCAATGTGTGGTTGCCTCTCACGCCCCCTACTGGGGACCTGGCCCACAACCCAGGCATGTGCCCTGACTGGGAATCGAACTGGTGACCCTTTGGTTTGCAGGCCAGCACTCAAGCCACTGAACCACACCAGCCAGGGCCGTAGATTAATTTTATTCATCAGTTTGAGCTCAGATATTTGAATACTTACATTGAACACTTACATTTGAATACTATTGCATTTCTAAAAAAGGAAGAAAAAACTGGGGAGAAGAATGAGAATGACGGATGTTTTTTGCCTTTTTCAAAGTATGGAGTATCACTTAACCCCCAAACCATTAAGCTTTAAAGGAAGGAATTTACTAGCAAGAATGAGGAATTAAATGAATGTACTCATCCAATCTCTTTCTTCCCCTAGAAATGTAAAGGTAGCATTTGTCTGCTCTTGATTTGATTTGATTCTATTGGGTACTTCAAGCTCTTTCAGCCTGAGAGGTATGTGGAGAATTTAAAGAGAGTTCCAAGGAGAATAATGAAGGTGAATTAAGAACTATCAAGGATTATATAGTGTGAGGAAGAACAGGCCACCAAGTGGAACAGAGGTGGCTTTTAATAGTAGAAACCTTACCTTATAAAGAACATTCTCAGGTTCTCATTGGCACTGAAGACCAAAGGAAGGGCAAAAGCATATTTTAAGCAAGAAGAATATGAGTTAGAGATTAAGATTAAATTTCTGTCTGTGATTAAATTCTGGATTTTCGATTGTTTTCTATGATTTTTTTTTAAAATAAGGTGCGTGTCTATAAGAAGGATCAGGAGGATGGAGAGGTGGGCTGACCCCATTTGATTCTCCTGCTTGGTGAGAAGCCAGCCAGGCAGCCCAGGCCAATATGGCCTCGGTGGGGTTTGGTTTGATGAGAGGAAAGAGCCATTGTATGTGGAACTGTGGCTTCAGGATGCCAGAAGGAGATTACAAAACATTAAGCAATAAAGTTCCGGGCAGAGCCAGAGTAGCACCACTAACTGAGTTACCCAGTCAAACAGGGCCTGGGGTGGGTGCTGGGAGCTGCCACGTGGAGCCAAGGAATCAGTGCCCAGGAAGATGTAGCGATGAAGCCCGGTCAGTGTGAGCTCCTGGGAAGATGATCCGGGCCTCTGGAGAGGTGCGTGTTGCCCTTGGCTAAGCTTTGGGGTGTTTCTGGAAGCCTACTGTGTGAGTGGATCTAAGCCATGTAGAGATCCTAGGAAGGTGGTCATTCTGCTCTCTACATTTTGAAACTGCTGCCCAAAGTTGTGGTCCGGTGCTGGGTGTGTGTCAGAATCCCCTGTGGAGCGTGTTAAACCTCCCAGCCACACCGGCTCCAGCCCTGGAGACCAGGACTTAATGGGAACGCCACTCAGGAGTCTCTAGTGAGCCACAGAAACTAAATCTGGCGAAATTGATTTTTTTTAAAAGACAGAGGCTGGTTGGAAGGCTCTGATGAGATTTGCTGGACAGAAAGGGAAGCTGAACAGGCAGGGGCTTTGGGAAGGGTGTGTGGAGACAGGCATCTCCGGGGACCAGGAAGCAGGAGGATGCTCGTCTGGGCAGCAGAGTGTGATGGGTACGGGCCGCGCTTTAGGGAAGCAGGGCCTGCTTCTCCACTCTGCTACTCTGTGCTTCCATTGACCCTTTGGAAATGGGAATGATCAGTCATACCTATTGAGTAGTCACGAGGATTGAATGAGTTAATATATGTAAAGAAAGTTCTTAGAACAATGCTTGGCCCATATTACATTTTTTAATAACTATTGGCAACTGCAATTGTTGCTGTCAAGCTCGGCCATGCACGTGAATCAACTCTAACGGTTTCTCTTAATAGTTTTTCTCCTGCAAATTCAAGGGATAGAGCAACCCAGTGGCTTATGTTGGTTCACATGTTCACACCTTGCCAGAGAATATGCAGGGCCTTGATTAGCCGAGCCAATGACTCTAAGGCAAGGTCATTCCCTGTTGTCTACAGACTTCCCTCTTTGGGAATAACATGCATCTGGGAAGGGAGCTAGTTTTGTCCCATGTCTTAGAGACATAGAGCATCAGGTGTGAGCTGCCAAGGACTGCCAAGATTTTCATGGAGGCTCCCTTTGAAATTTCGGTAAGCCCAGAAAGGAGATGTAGGCCCATTAGCAGATCTGTCTTTCCAATAACCTATTACTACCATTAAAGCTGCACTCTCTGCAAGATATGCTGTTGAGTGCTGGGCAACACAGACGGAAAGAGAGGAGTCCTTCCCTGCAGGGCTCATGTCTAGATATCACAAAGACCAACAATCCCAATTCCAGTACACTCACGGCCCTAACTCAGGCTTTATAGAGTTCAGGAAATAATACCTGAAAGCAGCCAAGAAAGATGGCGTTGTTTTACTTCTTATTTTTAAGATCAGTGAGATTTTGCCAAGTTCGGGCATAGGTGGGTTGGAGAGCAAGTATTTGAATTCCAAGCAGAGGAAATATCCTCACCAAAGAATAGCCTAAATGTATGCATGGCCAGGAGAGTTTCAGGAACGACAAGGATGTCTGTGTTAGGAACATAAAGAATTAGGGAATGAGGATGTGGCCGGGGCAAGAGTATGTGCTGACAACATATTCTGGATTCACAAGCAAAGCCATGTTGGGAAGATCCTGTATGCCATTCATTTATTCATTCAGTAAATACTTATTGAGCACTTTCTGTGTGCCAGCTCTGTTCTAGACTCGACAGTAAGCACAACACAAAAATCTCTGCCGTTGTGTAATTTCCATTTGAATGAGAGACCAAAAAAATCCTACAAGTAAAATATGTAATATCTCAGATGATGACCAATGTAGTGGAAAAAAATAAACCAGAGAAGAGAGATGGGATACCCCAAGGAGAATAACTAGCACTTTTAAGTAGGGTAGTCTGGGAGGGTCCCACTAAGTTGTGTAGGTTTGACCACATGGCAATGGGGAGTCAGTGAAAAATTCTGAGCAATGAGCAACTCTATGAGATTTGCATTTTTGGACCGCAGTGTGAAAGAAAAATTGGAGGGTGATAAAATTACAGACAGGGACACCTGGGGAAAGACTATTTCAGGGGTCCAGGTGAATACATAGCCCAGGGAACATGGAGAGAAAGAGACCATTTCAAGAGTAATTAAGAAATTGCATACACTGGGAAAGACTTTGTGGCAGATCACCAGTGGGGTTGGGAGAAAGGAAAGAATCTGGAATGACAGTTTCTAGCTTGGGCACCAGGTGGGTGATGATGCCCTGGGCCGTACCACTCACAGAGATGAGGTGTGAAAGAGGTTGGTCCCTGGTTGTGATGGACAGATCTTCCTGTAACAGCCAACCCACCCAGGTCTCCAGAAAGGGCGCACTGAGGGGTTCAGCAATTTGGAGCTCAACACATCTATTACAGCAGAGTGAATGTTTTCCATGAGTGTGTCATCTCTCTTGTCCCTTGGACAATGTTCCTTCCTCTTGGTGTGGGAGAAGATTCTGGGCTCTGGTTTGGATTTCACCTCCACGCTTCTGTGTAGTCTTCAGATAGTGTAGCCATAGGGACCTTCATCTCAGTGCAGAATGTCAGTCCCTATGCGACTTGCCTGTTGGGAGAACTGAGGAGCCACGCTGAAGGCACATGTTAAATGTTGGCTCCTCCTCTGCTCCTCCTGGACCGTGCCCTCGGCCAGGTTCTGGATCAGGGTCAGCAGGTGTGAACTTGGAGAAAACCAGAACCGGGAACAAAGGGCTGAATGTGCCAGGCATGACTATTTTCATGAGTGTGTGTCTGCGTGCAGTTGCCCTTCCATTATTTTTCAAATCCAAAGTAGGGAAATTCACCTTCTTCTTGAATGATGGTTATTTGTCTACTTATAAATGAAACCGAGGCAGTCAGGGCATCACTGAGGTACTGGGCAGCCACTCAGACGATTCTCTAGCGCCCGGGGTATCCTCAGTGACCTGGGGTAGCTGTGAGTGGTAGAAGTCTTGTTTCCAACCCAGCGATAAAGGCAAAGTTTCAAAGCAGCATGCCGCGAGGTATGGAGTTCCACAGCAGGAAGGAGCTTGAACACCAGTTCCTGTGTATGTGTATCGTGGTTGACTATGCCCAAGTAATGATTTTTTCTTCAGTGTGTTTTATAGTTTACATTGTTGACAGATTTTCCAAGGGGAAACTCCCTTATTAATCTTACTAAGATATGAGTCTATTCAGTTTTGTATTTATCTAAGTAGTTGGAGTTATTTCTGTCTTAAAAGCTACTTTTATAAATTATCAATATTATCAAAAATAAATATTTTTCTCTTACCTCCCTTTTACTCCACATTATGTATTTAAAGTATTTGTTGCATGTTTGAATTTCGGTCCCAAAACTTTTTTTTTTAATCTTCCCTGGGAGTACTCAGGACTGCAAAGGTCTTTTAGTCTGAAGCAGGCTTGCTCAGCCTCGGCACCGTGGACGCTTTGGGCGGGAGAGTTCCTCGCTTGGAGAAGCCGTCCTGGGCTCTGCGGGACATTCACGAACCAGCACTCTGGGACCTCACGCACCACAGGCCAGCAGCACCTTCCCTGCTTGTGACAATCAAAATTGTCTCTGGACATTGCCTAGTCCCCCCGGGGAACAGCCCCCCACCCCCAACCACCAAGTTGAGAAAAATAATAATTCCTGGAAAAGTCTGAGGGCAGGGGCAAAGACCGCAGAAAGCAAACCAGTAAGTGAGAACTGCTTTGGTCCTGCTCACCTGTAAGGTAGCAGGATGTTGGCAGGAGGTCATCAAAGGGCCTGACTCGTGTGCATTCACAGAGCTTTGCAAAGCCGTCGGTACCCTCGTCAGGAGACTTATTGTAAAAAGACTGGCCAGTAGGGTTCTCTGTAATATATTCCAATCAGGACAGAAGGAATTCACCTCATTAGTGCCCCATCAGAATTCTGGAAGCCTTAAAGTAATGCCATGAGGAAAAATAAGGCCTTAGATTCTCAATGAAAAGAAACAAGACATTTTAAAGTTTGCTCAGTTTTCATTCTATGCTATGCGCTTTGACTCCAAGAATGTACATTTCAGTACTTGCATTTTCCTTCTTTTCAATAGAAGACTTTGTTCTAATTAGAAGGGAATTAGCCATATTTACCTTTTTTCTGGATGAAATCACCCCAATATCACCAATACAAAGCCCCCCACCAAATGCCTTTTCTCCATATTTGATCTGTGTCTCAGAACAACCAGCCGTCTAGCTAGCCTGTGTAGGAGGTTGCTAAATTGGGTTTTTAAATTATTTCTGTTAAGTAAAAACTTAACATATACCAGCTGCTGAGAGATTATAAAAGCTTTGTTTTTTTTAAATAATTGGAAACCTTGTTTTCAGAGGACTCACAATATTCTTTAAGTGTCTTTGTGTGGAATATAAAAGAATTTGTGTTTCTAGACGATGATAATCTGACTATAAAGCAAACTCATTTAAGGATTACGTTTCCTGTCTGTCACTATGCAGCTGTCACCGTACTGTTTCTTTCAAGCTTTGCAAAATGCTGAGAATTCTTTCTTAAAATTAAAAGAACACACCAGAAGAGGAACCAGGTAGTCTGGAATACATGTACTTCTAAATATCAGAGAAAGAGTTAAAAGACTCAAAATATCCCTACATGTAGGTAAATTTACCCCAATTTCTCATTTGCTAACTCATTGATAGCATTCAATTCATGACAAAGAGGTTTTAAGGTGCTCAGTCCTGGTTAAAAAAAAAAAAAAAAACTCAAGGACAATTCAGACAATCAAATATTTAAGCAAAGTGTAGAATTTGGCTCAAATATTCCATAGCCAGTGGAGTCACTGACATTGGCTGATACCTGCCCTGCAGAAGCAGGAGGCACGGGAGTTACAAGGGTATATGGGCTGCTCCGAAGCCAGTTACGGGCTCTGTGACCTGATACTAATTATTTATTGGCTCTCTGCGAAATACTAGCACTCACTTACCTCCCAGTGTTGTTTGCAGACTTAAAGGAGACAAAGACGGGAAACCCTGGCCCAGGGTCCTACTCGGTGAAAGCGGACCCATTCCCACAGCGTTCCAAGCCTCCGCGTTTTTATAGGCATTATCTCATCGAATCTTCGAAAGGGCCTTATTAAAACAGGACATTTTTATATCTCCAGTTTTATTGGAAATTGAGGAAAATGAGATGCCAGGAAGTTTAATAAGCTACTCGGGGTCACACGGCAATTACGTTGACAGCGGGGCTCCGCATTCGCAATCCTCGTCTCGTTCTGCAGACACACAGTGAGCTCAGGCAGGCTTAGCCCTGCGGACCCCCGCTGCTGCGAGCGTGGCGCTTGTGCTCTGCCAACTTACAAAAAGTTTTAGCCCCAGTCCTTCTCCCCGGGATTCTTGGGTGCAGTACAGCTTCTCAACCTCTAGGGTGTGCATGACTCCCTTCCGAGTGCTGATTCCGCATTTCCAGCAAGCTCCAAGGTAATGCCAATGCCGCTGGGCCTGCACCACCCTCTGAGTGCCAGGGCCGCTGGAAGGGGCAAGGAGGGCCTCACTCATGTCTCAGCGTTCTCCTAATTGGCCCGTGTTTGAGTATATTGGACGTATAGCCACAAAATTCACCACATCGTCCCCTGAGGATTTTTAGTCCCTTACTGTTGTTTAGGCTGCCTGGTACCTGGGGGCGCTACCAACTCAAATCTTTCACATCTTTGATAGTATTATTTCATTGTTTATTTTTATTACAGTACATGCTCCGTGTAGAAGCACATAAAATTCCTATTCTATTCGGCAATGGACTGCACATGACCCTACCTGCTAATGACTCCATTAAGTGTTAACAATTACATGATTGGTGTTTATCTTATATTAATAGTATGCAGAAATTCTTTTCCGACTGTTATATAGGTATTTAAAAGCATTTTAGTAATATTTGGGAAACTGATGTTTTGGACTGTTTCGTCTGGATCTAAAGACACCTGGGAAAAAATGTGGATGTTCTGTGACTTAAAGTAAGCTCTTGCATGGTTAAAAGCTTAGCAAAGTATGGAGATTGAGACTGCATTTAGACTCCTGTGAGCAAAAACTTTAGGAAAAGGAAGGGGTTATTGTTTGCTCAGTTTTTATCCCAGCCGTTATTTCTCTCTTTGGCCTTAAGCAGGACAGCTGCTCAACCAAGGGGAAGCGTAGCAGAGAACCAAGGGAAAGATTGCCATTGAAACAGTCCCCACCCAGGGGAGCTGGTAGCCGGCCACGGCCTCTGTCTTCGCCTTCTCTCACTCTTTCTACCATGCGTCTCCCGCTACGTAGGACTGCCAGACTTAGAAAAGAAGGGACAAAAACTGGGTTCCTGGTTAAGTTTGAATTTCTAACAAGCAAAGAATAATATTTTAGTGCACAAGAATGTCCGGTGCGCTATTTGGGGCCCACGCCACGGCCCTGTTCCGGGTGCAGTCTGTCCCACACAATGCAATGCTCTTGTTTTCTTTTCACATGGTTTTCATATGGGGATTTGTCCCTCAATGAGATCCAACTGTCCTCTGGGCAGGGTCTTATTTGGTGTCCTTAAAGGCACCATAAATATTGACTCCCCTGTTTGGGGGCCTATGTTAGATTTCTTAAGTACTTCCTCCTGCTGCAAGTGCAGAACACTGCCCACCCCCCCACCCCAGGTCCTTAGACCTTTCCACTCACACCTGGGAGGTCACTACTTCACCAGCAATGACAGGGCTTTGCACCGAGTCATACTCAGGATAGTAAGCATGCCATCTATTCTTATGATTGACTGATGAACTAAACGCAATTTGTTGTCTTAAGAGTCAATTAAATTCAACATTCATTAACTAGTTACCTGCATGCCAGAAGTCAGTGGTAGGCTCTATTTGCCACGCAGCACATCTGGGAGGTTAGATTAGCCTTCCCTGTTGGGGAGAGAAGAGGATAGCGAAGGGAAATGGGGTAGGAAGCTACACCCAGATTTGCAAATGTGTGTCATGGGTCAGCCAAAAGGATGGAAATAAATGTGTCCTTACCTATAGGGAATCACTTTAAAATTTGGAATACTGACTCTCAAAGAATAGAGAGCTGTGTTGCCCATTGTACCCTGGCCCCTCCACTGGCTTTCCTAATCCTATGCTTCCTCCCTGCCAGGTTGGTGTTGCAGTCACATATCAACGGTAGCGTAAAAGGAAGAAAGGATTTTGCAAGCTAATAGAATGATAGAAATGACAAATGTTCCCCTCCTAGTGAAAGGCTTTCCAGCGCATAGAGTAATGGTACACATCAGGGAACAAGGTGACTTTTACACACGCTGGGCTTCTATTAATGACATTCTTGTTAGACGGTCCTTTGTAAATGATACTGGGTAGGCTTTACACGTTAAAGATTGAGAGCTATGAATGCCCCCCTCTCGGTTCAGTGCTTTTGAAGTGTGACATGCACAGATGAGTGAGCACATATTTAGAGGCACCTAGATGAGTCGTGTTATGCCAGCCAGGCTTGTCCAAGCAGGCTTGTGGATGTGGTCCTCAGATTCCTGGCTCCCCCTTTCGGAGCCTTTTCCTCTAGTCCGTAGCTCCCTACAGCCCACGAAGGTCCCCGTGCATCGTTTGGAGAGGAGACGCAGGCCAGGAGACTTCTCAGTACCTTGAAATCCCACCTCTTTGCCTACCTGTGATCCCTGCAGGGAAAACTCCCCATTTGACTGTAGACAGAAATGAGTGACTATAAACAAAGCAACTGCAGACTCAAGTTCTACTCTAGGAAATAAACGCCAGCTTGCTGTCATAACCGTCAATGAAAATTCATAACTTAATGTGGCTCCTCAATGTTTTGGGTGTCCCTGGAGTCAGACTAGAAGAATCAAAGCTGAACATGAGAATTCAAGTTCATTTCTCCCCAGTTCCAACACCATGAACATCAGAAAGCAAAGTTCTTGGGAAAGTAGAGTATTCTGTATGTGATAAAAATTTGATGTGATAACCCTAAGGCAGAAGTTGGGGTTGGAAAATCTTTCCTGGAATGCTTGTGATGTTTGGTTGAGCCATAAATCTTGTCCTCTGTGCCTGGTGTCAGGAAAATTTTTAGCTCATTAACCATTGTTGAAAAAATAAGAATGTTAGAATATTAATTTTATCTGGAGAGAGAGCAAATTAAAGTTATTTTTAATCCAGTTGAACTCCTCATTTATTGTAAATACATAAAGAAACAAGTGGATAAAGATTAAAATAAGTGCTCATGTTTTACTCATGCCAAAAATATTTATTTTATCCTTCAGGATGAAGCCTTGTAATATCTTTATAAATTCCTTAATATTAAAATAAGAATCAGTTTGTTTCCTTTGAAAATTCTTTTATTAGGTGATTGGGTTTGGGTGAGGAATGAGCCAAATGCTTAGAGAAATCTGATGATTCTAGAACATTCCTATTCCAGACAGTGAAATGTGTTGGTTAACTCTGTAATTCATGGATCTCTGATTTGGGGAACAAAAACTGTAATAAAATTACTGCCAGAACTCTAGCTCTGTTTATTTGAATAGCATTTTTATCTATCTGATTTGAATTCAAATACATTATTAATATTTTTCTTCTTTTTAATATAGGTGGAAAACAGACCAAAATATTATGGAAGAGAGTATGTATCTATTCTTTTTTTTCATAATGTAATAAGTAGTCACTTCATATGTCATTTAAACGTGCATATTAAAATTTTTCTAACATAGGATCCTCATCAAATACCCATTGTGCAAGAGTTCAACAATGACTATAAATGCAATCAGGCCCCTTTGTATTGCACTTTCTTTATAATGCCCAGGTGCTTGGCTTCTCTGACTGTGGGTGGGAGAACGGCCCCTCCACTGCCCTCCACCAAACCAGCCG
Organism: Micronycteris hirsuta; assembly: GCA_004026765.1. NCBI lineage: Eukaryota > Metazoa > Chordata > Mammalia > Chiroptera > Phyllostomidae > Micronycteris > Micronycteris hirsuta. The sequence goes on from PVJI01016269.1 coordinate 21,272, forward strand.
CTGAGTGCAGGCAAGTGTGTGAAATGTAAGGAAGCATTGTCCATAACTGAGACTTTGTATTCTACTTCACTTGCTAGCTCAATATTCTATAAATCTTTAGGGTGTCAAAGATCGTAAACTATAGCTGCACTTCCTCCTTTCATGTACCTCAGTAAATGCAATGCTCAGGAAAGTCACCCCCATGTCCCTGAAGCCTCATAAAACCAAAATGATCATTTCTCTTGACTTGGTTAACTTAGCCAAACTACCTTAATGCCATCGTCATTATTATTCCCTCCCATTTGCCTCTTAATTGTTCGTCTTGTTTTGCTTTACCTGCTCAGAAACCTACTGCAAAGCAAACACACATAATTATTCCGTCTTTAAGTCCATGGCCTAGAAATCAGCTGGCAGGGGGCAGGCAGGACAATCTGAGAGGGGCAGCCATAGACTCAATCGATGTTTCTTCCCACAGCCGACCTGCAGGCCGTTTGAGGCAAAGTCTCTCTCAAGTCTGCCTCCCGAGCTCTCCTGGCCAATGCAAAACCTTCTTCCTCAATCCCCACCCATCACAGCTTCATCTTCGTGATTAATGGCCCTCTTATTTGTCCCAGCCCCCCAGCCACTTCTTAATTGCTATGCTGCATTTCAGAACCTTTCTTCCTGACCCTGGGAATCGAACGGGCACCTCTGGAGTACCTGCGGGAATGCTGGCCTCCGCTCCGTCCATCCCCACGGCCCTAACGTCCCTAATGTCCAGCTTAGTTGGTTGTATGCCTTTTTTCCCCCTTCAATATGCTGCTCAGGATTTTGCTCACAGAAAGCACAATTAGTAAAACAAGAGAAAATGAAAGCCTACATATACTTCCCAAATGGAACACTGTCGTGCATGAATTCCAAAGGAAGTCCATTTATTGTGCAGTTTTCTTTTTGCATAAAAATTTGTTGGGTAACCCTCTTTTCCTCATACTTTAACCCCAAACCATTTAAATCCTATAATGGGAGGGGACCCAGGAAACATTTTTCTTAATCATGGAAAAGGGACATGTATTAGAGGGCAATTCGCTTCAAAACTTCAGATTCTGAGTTTCCCTTCCTTTTTTCAAAAGGAAAGGGTTTTTTGTCTGTTTGTTTGTTCCATCCATTCAAAAAGGAACACATGCACTATTCAGGAAGTGTATATGTTTTTTTTTTCCTGTAAGGAAACACAAAACAACTGTTGACAATGTTACCTTTAGGGAAAAAGAATGTGTACTTCTGTACTGTTTACATGTTTGTTTTGCTTATATCTTTAACTTTTGAATTTTGAATTTCCCACCATGCCTAGGTATTATTTTTGTTCTTAAAAAATTGGTAAATTAATACCTTCTAATTTGAGAAAATTAGGAACTACAGGAATCTCAACAGTGCAAAAAACCACCGCCCCGCCCTGCGCAGGACCGTGGGGAACTTTTCCCTTTACCTCTTTCCTTCCAGGCTCTGGGCGCGCTCGCTTTTCGCAAACTGGGATCATCAGATATATATGTCATCATGGATAATTTGAAATCCATGCAGAAGGGGGATGATGAGTCACCAAATGGGTGTTCAGATTCACAAAACTGTGACTTTCTTTTTTTTAACACTTGAACGTATTTGGTTCTTGACACTCTGCATCGGCTGCTGGCCATTGCTTAAATGTGTTGATTCCAGGGAAATAAAAGTCACTATTTTTGGGTTAACTGCCTGTTTGAGATTTTCTTCCACCCCCTGCAAGTGACACAGGCCAGGAACATCAGGTCCCCGTGCCCTCCTCTGTGTGCCTCGGCCTGCTGTGGTCACCCCCTGCGCTGCCCTCCCCTGGCTCGTGGTCACATGGTCAGATCGTGCCCTGAACCCCCAGCCTCCACACTCTTGTGACCCCAGCTTTGCCCTTTCTGGCTCCGGTGTGGGAAACTTCCTGATGCCCAATGTCCTCTTCCCCCGCCCCCTGCCTCTTCTTTGCATTCCTGGGGAAAAACAAAACCAAACCAAACTTTCTCAACAACTTCTTTCTCTCCCTCCCCCTTCCAGGAAGGAACGTTGTTCAAACACATCCCTCAGCTATAGCTCTCAAAGTGTAAAGAAAGGGAAGAACGTTGATGATAGCTGGCTATTTTTCCAGAGAGCGAGCCTCTAAAATGAACAGCCTGCACCTGAAGTGAGCAGGTGGCTCATCAATAAGAGGTCATTTGCAATCAGGATAATGCACAGTTCCCTGTATTAGAGCAGAGATCTAAACTAGTAATTGCTCTTTTGTTATTCCCCGTGGTTTAAAAGGGTGCCATAACCTGGCGTTTTGTTTCCGCCTTAATTCTCAGCTTGGGAGCACAGACAGGTAGACTGCCTTTGTTGCGTTTGGCTTCTTGAACGTTTGTTCTCTGCTTGGGTGCATGCCCAGAGGCAGGGCCAAGTGCGTCTTTAAGGTACATGGTAGTCACTCCACTTTCCATCCAAGTGGATGGGGCGGGGGGTGGGGGTGGGCAGAGATTCTGGGTGGCCCTGCCATCTCTTTGTGGTCCATGCTTTGTGTGGGGTCCGTTCGGGACAACATGGTCTCCTGTGTCCTCAGGTTCCATGGGATCATTTCCCGGGAGAAGGCAGACGAGCTGCTCGGAGGCGTGGAAGGCGCCTACATTCTCAGAGAAAGCCAGCGCCAGCCGGGGTGCTACACCCTCGCCCTGAGGTGAGCCCGACTCCGCCCACTGCTGCCCTCGCCCTGCCAGTGGCTTCACTCGTTTTCCCCACTTTAAAACTGCTGTAAAATATACCAAGCATGAAATGTACCGTTTTGACCATTTTTTCAAACGTATAATCAGTGGTATTAAGTATATTCTCAGTGTTGTGCAACCATCTCCGCTATCCATTTCGGGACTTTTTGTCCTCCTGAATAGAAACTCTGAACCTATTAAGCAATTCACATCCCCACCCACTTATTTTTTGTTCTCACTTGGTTTACAAAGCACCAGCCGTGTGTTAGGGGCTGCCACATTTCCTGGGCCATGGACATCGTCAGTAGGCTGGACACTAGGTTCTGCACACACACAGCAACTGGAGACTTGTCCGGCAGGCTGGTGCCCCTGTGGCCACTCCAGCCAGAAACACGGAGCCAGCCGAGGGACAATGGCCTCTGCGTGGTGGGTCCCCAGCAGTTCTTGTCAAAAGTCTCCACTTTGCCCACGGCATTCTCTCAGGGATCACAATGACCCAAAGGACTCCCAGTGGCATTTGCGACGCTCCGTCTCCATGCCAGCGAGCCATCATGGCTGGGTTCTCACAAGCCTGTTACCACAAAATCCCAAGTATCAAAAATCACAGCACTCGAAAGGCAGGGCATTCGCTGCCCCTTTATAACCTGGGTCAAGTAGTTCATGTCATTTGATCCTCACAACAGTCCTCGGAGGTTTGGGGAAGGTATCCAATTTCAGAATGGGGTTGTCTTCCAAAAAATTCATTTTGTGAACTCTTCGGAGCTGGGAAGGCCTCCCTCCATCAAGGGAATGGTATCCGTAGAAACACGTCCCCGCCCAGGCCACAGAAGTGTGTTCAGTGCACCTTCCTGATTGTGTCTGTGGAAAGGTACTTTCCAAGTTGCAAGCAGGGGTGGCTAGTTGCATGTCTTCCACAGTGTCCTTCTATGGAAGTACTTCAAAAGCTAGCAAGTGCATTAGGTATGCACAGAATTTACCTATCTTCCCAGCACCCCAGGGTAGTCCCAGTGGGGAACCAGGCAGGAGCCACAAGCGATAGGACAGAGGCCAAGAGGGGACAGCCAGTATTAAAGGGAGAGGATGCTGGAAGTTAGATCCCTGGGATGCTGGCAGTGGGGGCTCAGGCAGGGGGCTCTGCACAGTCCCCTCATTTCCCTTCAGCTAGACTAGCTGGGCTGCGAGGCATGAGGGCTCCGCCGGTGGAGATCAAAGCTGTAACAAGAAGGGGACATCAGGGCCAGTGGTGGCTGCTTCCCTTGCAGAGGTAATTGCCCAGTTCAGGGGAGGGATTGTGGGGCATGGCTAGTTCCTATTAAGGAACTGTATAAGTAGGATATATTTGTAAATCAGTTGCTACCCTCTGACTTTTATAAATGAGAATGATAGGGGCCCGATGGCCTTAGTGATTTCTAGGATTAAATGACACCATGTGACAGGCTGGGGTAAATCCCATCTTTGCCTCTTTCCGGGGTATAGCCTCAAGCAGGGAGCCCATCTCTTCAAGTCTTAGTTTTCCCAGGTATAAAACACAGATAATGATTGTACCTGTCTCAAAGGGTCTCTATGAAAACTAAATGGAGCCCTGGCTGGTGTAGCTCAGTGGATTGAGCACCAGCCTGTGAACCAAAGGGTAGCCAGTTCGATTCCCAGTCAGGGCACATGCCTGAATTGCAGACCAGGTCCCCAGTAGGGGGCATCAGAGAGGCAACCAAACACTGATGTTTCTCTCCCTCTCTTTCTCCCTCCCTTCCCCTCTCTCTAAAAGTAAATAAATAAATAAAATCTTTAAAAATAAACACAACTCATTTTAAAAAGAGAAAGAAAGAAAGAAAACTAAAAGGAGGAAAAGCCATGTCAAGTGCTCAGCCAAGTGCTGGGCATACAGTACATGCTCAAAACAATGGTGGCCGCCATTGTTTTCCACCGGTCTCATTTCTAACACTGTTGTGATGCCCTACTCTCTCCTGGCAGGTTTGGAAACCAGACCTTAAACTACAGGCTCTTCTACGATGGAAAACACTTTGTGGGTGAGAAGAGGTTTGAATCGATTCACGACCTGGTCACAGATGGCTTGATAACACTGTACATAGAAACAAAAGCCTCCGAATACATCTCCAAAATGACAACAAACCCCATCTATGAGCACATCGGCTACGCCACTCTGCTCCGAGAAAAGGTTTCCCGGAGGCTGAGTAGGTCTAAGAACGAGTCCAGGAAAGCGAGCGTCCCAAATGAAGAACATGCCACAGTGGACAAGGTAAGATGTGCCTGGGGCGGAAACCATCTCTCTGTTTTTAATTGGTGCTGAGAAACCAGGTGGCTGATTACCAGGTGGTCACTTGCCAAAATGTTGGCAGAAAGCCACCCCCACTGGAAGAACTCTAGAATTTTAATGTGATAAGGGACCCTAGAAAGCTTCCACTTCAACCCCCTCATTGTACAGATGAGGGAAGTGAGGCCCAGAGGTATGCAGCGATTTGCCCCGACTCATACGGTCAGGTCCAGCACTACCGCAAATAAGTATCTATGAGTTCATTTGGAATTTAAAAAGAAAAAAAAAAAACCCTCCAGTAATGTGTTATGATGAAAAGACTCACTTGTTTTTAATTGCCAGTAGAGGCAGTGCTGGCTCTGCCTTGGGCGCCCCCAGCTGGCCGAGCGCGTGCTGTTTGTGAGGACTTCTCTTAGGGCTGGGGACCCTGCGGCTCTGCAGGTCAGGGCTCTGGGAGGTGGCCTTCCCTGGGTCACAGGTTTTACGACAGAGATGGGAGCCTTGTCGGTGAGGATGGCTATCTCTGGGAGGCTTGGAGGGACAGGCTGGCTTTTTCCCCAAAGCAAGAGTGATAAGCCCAGGGAGGGTGAAAGACTCCTACCTGGGACTGCTGGAACTGGACGGGTGGGGCGGGGGCAGTGGAAGATCTGATTTTCCTCTCCGGTAAGTTGCGGGGCGTTTGGAAGATGCCACCACAGTGTGCAGGCAGATTTTTTGGATGTGTCCCTTCAGGAACCATCTGCTTTGCCCGATCCTCTCTGTTTTCCCACTGAAAGAAAGTGACAGCCGGCCATGCCAATCAGTCCCCCTGGGTCTGTGCTGAGCGCAGCTCCCTAGGCGAGCTGGGACTGGGGCAGATATAAATGAACGGGGCAGGACTCTGAGCACTGCCTCTTCTGGTGGTCGCAAATCCTTAATTAAAACGGAACAGCGCCCCCTCCTTGCTGGGGGTCCATTGTTAGCGGGAAGCAAGGGAATTTGGTGGGGGGACGGATCGGGCTTTGTCTTTGGCAATGGAGATGCACCAGGAAGCACTCACATGAGGAAGGGGAATGCAGGGGACAGCACAGTCCTGTTGGCAGACAGGGGGATGATTTTAATTGATGTGCTAATTGAGTTTGAGAGCCTTGGAGAACCTTCCCCAGAATCACATCAGTTGAGCAGCTGGCCCATGAAAAAATCATTTGCCATTATTTTTTATAACTCCAGTGTCTCCAAAGCACCTGTTCATTCTTTTACAAGTAATTGATTTGGGAAATGGTGGGTTTTCCGATTGTTTACCTTTATAGGAAAGAGAGTGAGGACTTGAGTCCCAACTTTCAGAATTTGTTCCGGTTCAGGCAAGAGCCATTTTTCAGTCCGTTTGCAAAATCTGTTCCAAAGTCATTTAGAACAGAAAACCTGCACATTGACCTTCCTGGCCGTGACGAATCAGAAGATGAATCGTAAAATAAACCTCTGAAGCAGAGTTGATACTTCTGAATCAGAGAGTAATGCCACCCAAAAAGCAATCTGTTACAACAGCAAACTACACCCCAGGATATTTCCAGGAAAAGAGAGTGTGGAGTGTGTATTTGGGATGAGAGCTCAGAGCCTGGGTATTGGAATCGTTTCTAGATCCTTGTTCTCCCCCGAGAGGCAGTCTTGGTCAATGACACCTGTATCTCTAGATGATACTTCCATAAGGAAACTTGTGTGACGAAATATGTCCTTTCCTACAGACCATCTTGTACTATATTTATTTATTTGTTGCATTTAAATGTTGGAGGAAATGAATCATCAGATTATAGATCCCTCTGAATGTGCCACCAGGAAAAGGTACAGAAGTGTTGAAGGAAGGAGTCCAAACTCAGTGAAGGTTTTGCTGGACTGGTGTCTGGGGCACAGATTTTCTTGGCCACTAATGATGCACAATGCGTGGCTTTCCCGGGGGACACTCTGAACACTGGGTCTGGTCGCTTGCTGGGGGTCACTCATTTTATTAGTGGGTTCGTTAAGTAAGTTGGAACAGATACATCTATTTCTCTGACCTGTATTGACAAGTGGGGTTATTAAAAGTCTCAGTCTTGCCAGAAATTCTATTTCCCCGAAGGGCAGGTCAGTGGGCTGTTGCCATGGAGGCGGTGACCAGAAAAGAGGTGGCAGAGACTTGAATGGATTGACGGAGAAGTGCCGGGGGCCCCTGTCTGCTCCGGTGACAGCGTGTCTTGAAGGTTTTAATGGGTGACATGTGTAGGTTTCCTAAGATTTCTCAAATCTGGACAGCCCCGCATATCATTTTCCAGAGTTCTTAAACTCAGTTTGTCCATTTATTTTATTGGTCGTTTCCGAATGATTCCAGAGAAACCAGCTTACCTGTAAATCCAAGAATATTAACAGTATTAATTGGCAGAGAAGTTATTACCTACCCCGTTGGATTTGAGTGGTTTCCAGACTTATCTCCTGTCAAGGTGGTTAGCAGTGAACTTGATTTTAATAACTGTAGATGAAGCGGGGAGATGGGGACGGTGCGAAAAGGGAGAAAGTTGCAGTAGTTAGCCAATAGCGTTCTGTTTTCTGCCTGATTCTCTATACAATTGACTTTGAAAACATTATGGTATGCAAGAGCCATCATTGGGAACATTTAATTAGAATGGTCATTGCCCAGGGTGGTTTCATTTTTTAAATTTATTTCAAAATGTGTTCCATAGACGGAATATGTACAGATCTCCACAAAGGGCACTATCAGCACTGTGAGATACCAGGATTTAACATTTGTTCAGATGCCTGTGGCTCGTGAACAGATTTACACCTGTGAAATGATTCCCCACTCATCCTCAGATGGCACCTGGGACAGGAATCCTTGTCCCCGTTGTATTGGGAAAGTCACTGTGGCAGGGTAAGGAATCAAACCCAGGCTTTCTAGCTCCAAGTTCAGAGCTTCTTGCATCTGCAGAGCAGCTAGGCCTCAATTGGTTCTTCCTGCTTAAAGCGAAACCCTTGCTTCTGTCCATGCAAGGCCAATTTGTGCTAAAAATCACATGATAATTATACAATCTGCTTTTGGAAACACACCGCTGTTACTAGCTATCAAAACTAAACTGTCGTGTAAAGTATAGCCTGCTGAATCAAATATATGGGACAATGATGTTTCCAGCGGCACGTTTTTATTAAATAAATCTGGTTCTCTGTGTTAAATCGCGTTTGTTTTACTGGAGAAAGACCATCTGCACCCTGATATAATAAAAGCCCATTTAAGAATATATTTTCTTACCCATTTATTTATTTTACTATTGTTTATCATTTTTAAAGTTAGAAAATACCCTAAATGCCCATCGGCTGGGGACCGCTTAGGTGAGTGATGATACAGCCATATGGAGCAATACCTGGAGGCTCAGGTGGGCTGGTATGGAAAGGGGACCCGGAGTTACTCAGTGAAAAAGGAAACTCACAATCCGCGGTGTGTGGTATGGTTTTATTTTACATATTTCTTTCTGGCCCAATCACAACCTGTCCACGGAAGGATGTAAGAGCGAGTTCCGTCGGTTGCTGTGGGAGGGGAGGGGGCATCTGAGGGGTAAGTGGTGGAAGGGGACACTTCTGTGTGACTGTCACATGCTCTGAATTTTAAACTGCGGTGAATGCAGTGTCCTGTTCCAAAACGAAATAAGGAGAAAGAGTGTGTTATATCTTCAGTTCACACACATTAAAGCAAACCCTGAGCAAACCTCTTCTCTACCCCACATCTCTCTCGCGCGTGAGTGTGCACGCACACGCATGCACAAGAGCAGCTTGCATTTCCACCCCCGGGACCCTGGACCCAGGCTGCCTTTCTCATCCGGGGTCCCTGGCCCCGCTTCCCCATCCTGCTGGCTTCCTTCTCCCACTTCTCCATGGGGCGTCACACAGAGTCTGTGTCTAACAGCCTTTTACCAAAGGTTGGGGGTTAGATGAGGCACATGACAGCACAGGACCAAAAGGACCTGGTAAAGAGTGCCATGTGACTCTCCCTGGAAATTAGCTGGCTGTTGCTTCCTTGCTGGCATTGTCCCCTCACCCACTGACAGTCCCCTCAGCTGAGCTCCCCTGGGACCCTTCCCAGCCCCACCCCATTTTCCATGCCCCTCCCCCACCCCGACTCACCTCTCTCAAGCTGCCAAAGACCAACCCCCAGGGTCCCCTTGCCTCCCTCTGGCAACAAGGAAGCCTCTTTTTTTTTTTTAATTAATTTTTTTGTTTAATTACCGTTATTTGCAGCCTCTCCCCTCCCCACTCCCTTCCCCTCCCGTCCCACCCCCCCAACCTCCCCCTTCCCCCTTAGTTCC